>JAEIIG010016630.1:0-44574 GCA_018904695.1 Drosophila parvula
ATACTAAGATAGAATAAATCACTTAGAACTGATGAAACTAGCAACAAATCTTCTGCCAAACCTTCTCTTCTTCATGTTAGTACCACACTGATTCTTCTAATCTCCTTAGAACCCCTTTGAAATATGGAATATTTCCTTAAAAGAACTCTCATAATTCCAGGAGAGTGTTTCCACTTTAAAACTCACCCATAGACAGTGACACGAACTGACTGCGACTCTGGCTGTGACTCTGACTGTGACTCTGTGACAGTGACTGAAGGCAAAGCCAGAGATCGTGCACACTCCAGAGGCGGCCGTCCGTTCGTCGTTCGTTCGTGCCGCCTCCTTCTTCGATCTTGTTGTATGATATGGAAAAATGGCTTTGATTGACAGGCAAATCGCATCGCATTTGGCATGACCAATTATTTGGCATTTACTGTTTCCTGCTCATCTCTGCCTAATTGGTTATGCCTGCGACTGTGACTGCAACTCTTCGTTTCTTCTCCAAAGAAATGGAAACTTTTGTCTCTTTTTCTGTCTAATTATTGACGGGGCGCGACTTTCACTAGACCCTCCCTCTCTCCCTCTCTCTCTCCCTCTATTGCTGTCATTAGAAATCCACCAGTAGTTCCGCCCATCTCCCCATGAGTGACCTTTCCCCATGCATAGGCTTTTCCCCTTCACTCTCTAATGATCTCTCTGTGTGTGATCATCGCATCTCAAGCCCTCTTCTGTGGCCGTATCTGTATCCGTTCTACCAGCAGATACTTTTTTTTTTTTTTTTTTTTGTATCTGCTTATGATGCAATTGCCGTTCTTTCTCTCTCAGCGTAATTAGAGGTCCCAAACGAGAATGGGAATGGACAGCAGTATGGCTGGGTGATGGGTGAGGAGAGTTGGGAACTGGGAGCGTGCCTAATGATAACCTTTTCGAGGGCCTTGAAGTACACCAAACGAAATTTCTATCTTATATGCTTTCGTAACTTCTAAGCAGCTTCTAACATAGCCCAGTTCCAATATCTCTTTTACTTTCTATTAGTTAATATATATATAGTTTTTTACCGTGTACTATTGGATTCCTCTCAGTAGTCTCCGTCCCCCTTTTTGGTTCACAGTAACTGCAAATTTTCTTGATTACCGGGTAGCCTTTACTTAAATCCAAGTACGCGCCACTGGCCACAAGAATTGGCCACAAAAAAGAATGAAGAACCCCAAAGAAACCCAAAGAAGGGGCGTGGGGCGTGGCAGCCCTGACCATTGACCATTTTGAGTTGGGCCAGCTGATGATGAGAAGCTTTGCTGGGGCTGCAGTCCATCGATCTCCGATTCTGGGCCATATAATTATATCCAGAGCACAAGTTCTGTGTGTCTGTGTGTGCGCTGACCTTCATGAACCCCTTCCTTCCTTCCTGCCTGCCTGCCTTCCTTTTGCCGGCTCGTTTCTATAATTGCAGTAGGCAAATCCTCGCCAGAAATCCCAGAAATCACACACACTCAAATTAGAAATGGTCAAGGACGCGCGCGCAAGGCAGAGGCCAAAAATAAACCCCAAGACATGACTATAAATAACGAGACTCGTGAGCTGGCAATTGCAATTCCTTCGTTTTTATTTTCCTTGGATGAGCCAGAGCCTCCTCCAAGAACGAGAATGACGTCAACAGAAGGAGATGTCCGTGGCTGTGACCAGGCTCTTTATCTGCCCAACCAGATCTGCGCTGCCCTTGTAATTGGCTTCTGTTAGTCAGGAGGCGAGGAGGCGGCTTCATCATCATCCTGCGGCTGCAGCTGCTTCTTTAGCTCGTTTTCAAATGCATTTTATTTCAATCGATGAGCCAGTCACGAGGCTGGCTAAAGCAGGCGATAGCTATCACACAATCCAGCAAAGAAAATAAATATATAATTACAAAAAAAAAAAAGCATAAGCCCTGCTCCTAATTATTTCGATTAAAGTTATTAAATCAAGTGATTAAGGTCACTTATTTAGCCATGCCTCATTCCCAGGCAACTAATCAATAAAAGACCACTAAGTTGGCCTTCGTTCTTGGCCGATTCTTCGACATTAATCCCCCCTAAGTTGCCACAACTCCTTCTCTTCTCAATTGCTTCTTTTTTTTTTCTGCCACATGCAAAACGAGAGCAATCGCAGAAGATGCAACACAAGTTGCAGAGCCTGGGCCAGCGACAATTTCTAGCTTTCGGCTCCCGTTGAGCTTGCTGCATGTTGCTGCTGCTGCTGATGCTGCTCCTGCTGCTGATGCTGCTCCTGCTGCAGTTTCTGCTGCTGCTGCTGATGCTGCTCCTCCTCTTGTTGCAGTTGCTCTTGTCGCTGTCGCCGTTGTTGCTGTCGTGCCTCTTCGAGGGGGATCCTCGCACAGCAGTTGCAACAGCAACATCAGCGGGCATTCCGCTGTCTTTGCCACCTATTTCATACAGCATACAGAACATTTGTTGTCGCTGTTTCTCTGTTGCTGTTGCTGTTGTCGCTGTCGATGTGGCCGATGTTGCTGCTGATGTTGCTGCTGATGTTGCCCTGCAATCGGACACGCGGGCCAACTGGCAACATTTGGCACTGGCCCGCAGAGAATTCGATGACCAGGCTATCGTTTGCCATTTTCAACCCCCCCTCCCATCCAAACGTGGTTTCAGCTGCACAGGAAGAAAAAAACGAAGAAAAATTAAGTTAATTTAAGTTATTAAAACAGTTAACAGTTACGTGTTTAGCGCGAACAAATCACAGAAGATAGAAGTATGTTCAGCACAAGCAATTTGTTGGAAAATCAAGATCAAGGTTTCGATTTTATTGCAAATTTTATTCTTAAAAAAGAACTTCCATATTATAGGAAGAATTTCCCAATTAATTTCTATATCTTTGTATTAGCTAATGGCCGCCGATGCATCTTAAGTATCGATAAGAGCCTAATAGAGTTCGATTGATACTGTATATCGATATGAGCAAGGTATTCAAATCAATACTTTACCTGAACTTTATAGTATTTTTTAAATTTTACATTATTTACCTGCAAGAAAGCAGTTTCTTTATTCTATTTATTGAGCACATTTTTGTCGCCGTGGTCGGAACCATTCTCGGCTTTCATTTGGCCATTTGCAGCTCGTGTTGGGCTGGCCAACGAGCGGTTTAATATCGCCGGTAATGGCCACGTTCCGCGCTCTATAATCACTTGAATGCATGAAATAATTGCAATGGCAGGGATGAGAAGTCCCAACTACGAGTCCAAGTACAAGTTGGAGTCGCAGTCCAAGTCCCGAGTCCGAGTTTTATGTCCGTCTGTCCATTCCCGGACTCTGGACAATTTTCGCAAAACAAATTGAATTGAATATGTAAATATAATTGCTTCGGGGGGGCTAGAAGAACGAGCTGGAGTCCGTCCACAGTCCCTACTCCTCCTCGAATGGGGGGCGTTTAAAAACCCATAAATTGCAACTTAAATGCCCCCCTCTCTCTCTAGAAGTCAGCGCGGGAGGTTGTGGTGGCGGTGGGTCTAAAGTGGCCTCCAAAAGGGTGTACCAGCTGGCCAAGATTCATATATGGCAGCATTAGCTTCCGCAAGACTCTGACCATTTGTAGAAATGAATGCAAATGCATGCAGTTAAATAATCCATGACTCTGACTGGGACTCCGGACTCCGGACTCGGTCTCGGGATGAATGAATGAATCAAATGGTAGATCCTCGGTCCTCGCCGAATCTTGGACTGGGCATAATTAACCGAATTGGTGCTGGCTTCATTAGGTGAAAAACTGAGAACCTTGGGAAACTTGAAATAAATGCATAATGACTTTAATTGAATCCTTAAAGAGCTTGAGACACGATATGCTTAGCTTTTCTTTTGATTTATGTATAAATAAGTAGCTAAATTAATTAGAAAACTCCATATTAAAGGTAATTTTCATCTAAAAGAGAACTCCACCCACCAAAGCGAAACCATTTCGCTTTTGTCTGTCGTGAGTGGACCACCCACCCACACTCACTCACTCACTGACTGGCTAGCACTAGGACTTCGCTCCTTGGCTCCTTTTGCACCTGCAGGTCAGCCCACTGAACCGTCATGTGCACACCAGGGTCAATTGGCTTGGATTGGCTAGGATTACCTTGGTTTAGAGGCCGCAGAAAGCAATTTGCTGGCTGCCTTCTCAACCACAAGAATGCCGAAAAGCTGTTGTGTTGCCAGAGAATTGGAATTGGAATTGCCGTTGGACCAGGGAATGGGTATAGCAATGGGAATGGGATTTGGAATGGGAATGGCAAATGGCAATGGCAATGGACAGAGAGTGGGCAGACGTTAGAAACTCTAACCGCAGATCGTCAATAAAAAGCGCCGCTCCTCCTTTTCCACCATTTCGGTCAGCTCATTAAAGTCTCGGGAAGTCAAAGAGTTTGATGTGGATGTGGGAAGATGTCTGCCACTTGGCCAACGAACTTGACTTGCCAGAAGAAGGAGGGAAATGGCAATGGCAATGGCCATGGCCATGGCAGCATTCGGGGAAGAAGGAGGTGTTTTTATTGGTTCGGTGGTTTGGCGCTTAGTTAAGCGTGTAATGGGCCACTACCAAGGGCGGAAGTAGCCACTGCAGTCTGTCCAGAGAGCTACTCCACTCCGCCTTTCGTCTCCGCCTCCGCCTCCGCCTGCTTCCTTTCCTGGCCTTTCTTGGCTTTCAAATGGAGGCTGTCAGCAGCGTTCGCGGTTAGAGAAGTGGAACGAACACGAGCGGAGATGGGAGATGGGGCAGAGAAGCAGCGAAAGGAAGTAGCACTCATCACTTAACTTCTTGGGAACTGAACTTCTTCTTCGGCCTCTGAGGAGTTCCCTGGCTGGGCTTGTGAGAAAGTATGAGGACCAGTAAAAGGGAAGTACTTCCAACTGGCAGCGGAGGATTTAGGGAACTGTAATTCTAGATTATTTTTAATCAAAACCCTCTAACCTAACCTCTGACTTATCCGGCTCTCTCTCTCCTCTCCTTTCAGTTCGCAATGCAGTCAGCCGAGAACAGCAGCAGCAGCAGCAGCAGTAGAAACCGCAACCGATCATCGCACACACTCCGCATGGGTCCGCTTCCCCTGCTCATCGCCACGATGGCCTGCCTCCTGGTGGCCCTACCCGGACAGGTGGCTGGCCGGATGGCCTTTGAGAAGCTGACAGACTTTGACTTTCCCGGCAACACGTACTACAGCGTGAAGAACCTGTCGCTGTACGAGTGCCAGGGCTGGTGTCGCGAGGAGCCCGACTGCCAGGCAGCGGCCTTCAGCTTTGTGGTGAATCCCCTGTCCCCATCACAGGAGACGCACTGCCAGCTGCAGAATGACTCGTCGGCGGCCAATCCTTCGGCGGCACCTCAGCGTAGCGCCAACATGTACTACATGGTGAAGCTGCAGCTGCGCAGCGAGAACGTCTGCCTGCGTCCCTGGAGCTTCGAACGGGTGCCCAACAAGGTGATCCGTGGCCTGGACAATGCCCTGATCTATACCAGCACCAAGGAGGCCTGCCTGTCCGCCTGCCTCAACGAGAAGCGTTTCGTCTGCCGTTCCGTGGAGTACGACTACAATAACATGAAGTGTGTGCTCAGCGACTCGGATAGACGCAGCTCCGGCCAGTTTGTCCAGTTGGTGGATGCCCAGGGCACCGATTACTTTGAGAATCTCTGCTTGAAACCGGCCCAGGCCTGCAAGAACACCCGGTCTTTTGGCAACGCCCAGCGTATGGGTGTCTCCGAGGAGAAGGTGGCCCAGTATGTCGGCCTGCACTACTACACCGACAAGGAGCTGCAGGTGACCTCCGAGTCCGCCTGCCGACTGGCCTGCGAGATCGAGAACGAGTTCCTGTGCCGCTCCTTCCTCTATCTGGGCCAGCCCCAGGGTGCCCAGTACAACTGCCGGCTGTATCATCTCGATCACAAGACCCTGCCTGATGGTCCGTCGACCTACTTGAATCACGAACGCCCACTGATCGATCACGGTGAGCCCATTGGCCAGTACTTTGAGAATCAGTGCGAGAAGGCCGCCGGCGGCGGACCTGGCTCTCCTCCCGGCACCCTGGACAAGATCGATACGCTGCCAGTTAGCCTGGACACCATCGAGGATCCCAATCTGACCAATTTGACGCGCAACGATGTCAACTGTGACAAGACGGGCACCTGCTATGATGGTAAGTGGTCTAGAGTCCTAGTTTCCTTTTGGGAGAACTTCCTTATAACCTAATTTATGTACTTTCCAGTCTCTGTCCACTGCAAGGACACCAGGATTGCCGTGCAAGTGCGCACCAACAAGCCCTTCAACGGACGTATCTATGCTCTGGGTCGCTCCGAGACCTGTAACATCGATGTCATCAACTCGGATGCCTTCCGCCTGGACCTGACCATGGCTGGACAGGATTGTAACACACAGAGCGTGGTGGGTACACTTTAAAATGGATAAATGGGAGGGATAGTTCCCCTAGCTAATCACTATATCTTCAATCTCATCCTGCAGACTGGCGTCTACTCCAACACCGTGGTTCTGCAGCACCACAGCGTGGTGATGACCAAGGCCGACAAGATCTACAAGGTGAAGTGCACGTATGACATGAGCTCGAAGAACATCACATTCGGCATGATGCCCATCCGCGATCCCGAGATGATTCACATTAACTCATCGCCGGAGGCACCGCCACCAAGGATCCGTATTCTGGACACGCGTCAGCGCGAGGTGGAGACCGTGCGCATTGGAGATCGCCTCAACTTCCGCATCGAGATACCCGAAGACAGTAAGTTCAGCTTATTTATCTTTTAATATACGAGTATATTATTATTTATATTATTTATTTGGCTTAGCTCCCTATGGCATCTTTGCCCGCTCCTGTGTGGCCATGGCCAAGGATGCCCGCACCAGCTTCAAGATCATTGACGACGATGGCTGCCCCACCGATCCCACCATCTTCCCCGGCTTCACCGCCGATGGCAATGCCCTGCAGTCCACGTATGAGGCCTTCAGGTTCACGGAGAGCTACGGTGTCATCTTCCAGTGCAATGTCAAGTACTGTCTGGGTCCCTGTGAGCCGGCTGTGTGCGAATGGAACATGGAGTCCTTTGAGTCGCTGGGCAGGAGGCGTCGTCGTTCCATTGAGAGGTAAGCTTTGGGTCTTGAAACTGGTTTAACCATAAAAAGAAGCTTATTGGGGTCTCTGTTTAATAATTTATGGATAGGGAAGTACTAAAATATATTTCTTCCTTTTAGCAATGAGACCAAGAGCGAGGACGATATGAACATCTCGCAGGAGATTCTGGTCCTGGACTTTGGCGATGAGAAGCGTGAGTTCTTCAAGGCGGATCCCAGCACGGACTTTGCCAAGGGTGAGTGTGTACATGTTAAGTCTTGGTGACACCTGTACTAACTGTACTTCCGTTCCATATTCCGTTTACAGACAAGACCGTCACCATCATCGAGCCCTGTCCCACAAAGACATCGGTGCTGGCCCTGGCCGTCACCTGTGCGCTGATGATCCTGCTCTACATCTCCACGCTGTTCTGTTACTACATGAAGAAGTGGATGCAGCCGCACAAGATCGTGGCATAGGTCTTGAAGCGCGGAACGAGCGGAAACTGAAACAATAGCTAGCAGAAGAAGAAAAATAAGAAGATGAAGCGGAAGCAGAGGAAGTAGCGTAGCAAGAAGATGCAGTAGAATGAAAGAAACAAAACAAAAAAAAAAAAGAAAACAGAAAACAGAATGAAAGAAAAGAAAACAAAAAGAAAATACACAACAAAATTGTCACTCACACTCACACACACACACTCACATACGCTCTCTCTCTCGCACACGAAACACACACGTACACGTACACACACGCTAACTGTGCATGTCTATATCTTTGTCTCGCTCTTGCCCAGGCAGGCTTAGCGCCCCTCCCACTCACACACGTCACACGACACACACACACAGACACATTTGGCCCCCCCTGCTGACAACCGTATAATTTTTTGTTTTTTTTTTTTTAATTAAAATATATTTAAATTAATTACTTAATATACAATTTATTTATTTATATTTATTTAGACTTAGAGCGTGAGGTAAAAATTCCCCTAAGAGAAAAGCTTAACTAAATAACATTCCTAGTAGACACACACACACACACACGAACACAAGCACATACCACTAACCAGAATGTAGAAGAAGAAGCACATTTCACGTATGCGAATAATAAGAGTAAAGAAAAACAAAAAAAACAAAAAGAAAAAAGAAAAAGAAAAGATGCGAGCGCGTACTTTCTATAAAGTTACGAAAGGGAACAACGGAAACGGAACATCGTCCAGGCTAGCATAACAGAGAGAGAGAGAGAGAGAGCGCGATCGAGAGAGTAGTAAAGGGTAGATGAGTGGGAGAGAGAGAGATAGAGACGATGAATCCCTTTTGTAACTTGTATAGAGACTGCAGCCGCACACACTCAATCACACACACACACACAGGTACACCAACCCCCCACCCACCCACACACTCACACTCACCTGTTTCCACACTCATTCACACACTCACACAGACGCACTCACATTTATTTAATTGTAAAAGGAACGCAATAAACAGCAAACAAGAGCAATCAAAACGGAACTAAGGAAACTGAACGAAGCAGAAACAAGAAAAGTAATTTCATTGAGACAAATCTCAATGGAATTGTGCTTAATTGTATTGCATTTATTTAATTTAAATTTATTTATGATAATAAAGAACGATAATGACAAATATCAAAGTGGTTTTTCCCATTTCAATTATTTATTTGATTGTACATTTTCTTATACAAGGTAACAGAATATGTTTCACCTTTAGAAATTCGAATTGTGACGGTAGAAAATCGAAGCTTTCAACGTTCTTAAAAGAGAATCGATTTGGTATCGATAAATATCGATGATCCGCCACCTCCAACTTGATTTCTGAGGCCAGTCATTGATTGCTTATCGATAAACATCATGATCTGCCAGTTTTAAATTGTTTATAAATTTTGCTAATACATTTTTGCTTTATAAATTATGCTAGAGCTAGAAGCATCGGCCTTACCACCAAAAATAAAAACCATTAATGTAAAACCTTGGTTAGAAAAAAGTAAGTTTATTTTGATTTAATTTTATAAATGCATTTGTAAAAGAAATTGGCGGAACTTAAAGCTAACATACTGGTTAGGACGGAGTCTGTTTGTGTTACCCTTGAAAAAGTTAGTCATACTTTATAGCTTATTGGTAGAAATACTCGCACTTTGATGATCAGCGATGATCATGGCCACAAATGTAGTGTAACTACACTTATAATTATCTGCGTTTCCTTGAAGAATGTTTAGCAAATTACCACAAGAGGTTCTTCTGAAATAACGTGAAATTATAATGTAATATATAAGGGATTAATACACTTAAAAGATTCACTTACCACGGCTCTTAAATGCAGTAATTTCCATGCGAACCAAGACCAATATCCTGCATCTTACAGAGGATAACTGGGCCATTGCATTGAGATAACTTATGTGTAATCTAAAACTAAAATGGGTAGCTCGGGGATTGAGATCACCCTCGCCCCCTTGCACATGGTATTCCTTAGGTCTAATTTTAATAGAAGGTGCCAAGATTGATGGTGTTCCGGCCAGTGACAGGGGTCACCTTAGCTTCATGGGTTTGATTTCGGCCAGACCATGCTCCGGAGCCCGGGACTTGGCTGCTGCCACGCAGGTTTCCTTCAGCGACTTGCCCACTGGTCGCTTGACGCACTCATCGAAGTAGCACTTCTCAACGTTGTGCAGGAACTCCACCAGCAGCCGGTCATCGCCGCCGTTCGGTCCCACCGAGTACTCGCACTCGAAACTGTGCTGCTTGAGGTCCCGCACGCAGCAGTCGATGAACTCCGCATTGGCCGAGAACCAATCGTTGTGCCGCTCCAGGGGAATGCCCAGCCTAGCCCTCACCACCCCCGTCAGCCAGGTATCGTCGATCCAAAAGATGGGCATCCGTTCCGCCTCTGCCACTAGCCGAGCCGCCGTCGGTAGATTGGTCACGTACATCCAGCCAGAGAGATAGGCGGGATAGAGAGCATGCGGGTATTCCTGCTTGCTCACATACCACTTGTTGGCCTTGAGACGAATGGGTGGCTTTGCGTCCAGCACAAAGCCGGACAGGAGCGTGCTGGAGGTGGCCAGCTCCGGCTGACCCACTTCGAGGGCCTCCAAGTATCGCCGCAAATGGAATACATCGTAGATGATGTCGTCGTCTAGCTTGATGATGAACTTGGCATGACCCTGGCACTCCTGGGCGGCCCAGCGCAGTCCCATGACATGCTTGTGGCTCAGATTGCGGTAATCCTCTACAAAGTTGCCCTGGACGAGATCCCCGAAGCGCTGCTGCTCGCTCGCCAGCTGCTCCTGGCTGAGGAAGCGCTCGCGCTGCGGCAAGGCGGCCAGCAGGAATACTCTCTGCAGCCCCATCTCGGCCAGCTTGCTCTGCGGTATAGCTTGGCGGTGGGCGGAACGCAGGGCATCATGACCGGCATAAGATGTTACTATTAAAATGGCTAGAAAGGGAATGAAATGAATTATATTAATGGAGAATGGAGCTCTCTGGAAGGCAGGCAATTGCACGTACCCAGCAGCTCTCGCTCCGCCTTGCTGCACACATTGCTGGGCAGCAGGTAATGGAAGTCGGTGAGATTCAGCAATGGACCCGCTGGCAACGTCGCACGTCGTCCGGGCACGGTGGAGGCGGCCTCATCCTCCGCATCCACGGCGGGCAGATGCAGCAGGAACTCGTCGGCGGGTGGCTCTTCCCGCTGGTGGCCGGAGAAGTAGATGGAGCAAAGCAGGACTAGCAGGAGCAGCGACAGGACGATCGGGAGCAGTCGGCGGCCGCGCATGCGCATCTTCTTACATTCTCTGTGGGGTGGGGTTCCCCTCCGCGCTCGTTGCTGTATGCGTCGTGTCAATGGCGCCTCTCCGGCATGTGTGTGAGTGTGTTTAATAAATGTATTAATATCAACAACAATAATATCAACAAAGAATTGTTTTTTTTAATTTCTTTTTGCAATTTTATTTTGGTTGGACGCAATCGTGAGAGGGGTCTGAAAAATGCACTAACGCCCCGCGCCGTCCATTTGTCGTTTCTCAAAACACCGTCGACGGTATGTGGTATTTTTTCACTAATATATGCTGCTGTTGGTATTATTAATTACCGGTCACACCCATTCGAAAAACGGCAAAACTGTTCCCAGCTCAACTGACTCCTATGAAAACAATAAAAACCATGACTAAATTCAGTGGGTCATCAGGAGGCCCATCATTATTGTTGCTAGCGAAGACTCCTACAGGCAGAGACACTAATATCGAATATTGTAATACATATGTAACTAATGTAAATTTAATTTAAAAAAGGCGCCCAACGTTTGATTGGTGAGAACAGCTGTTTTTTGCGCGCAGCTATGTACGTGCTAGTGGGAACAATTAAGCACGATATAACATCGATAGCTAGGAAACGAAGCAAATCATAGTAAAGGCAGTAATCATACTGACAGCTTCTACAAAACTTTGAATAGCCAAACTTTCTTAACAATTACCGTGCTTGGTGTTTTTAAATCAGTTTTCTTCTTGTACCAGCCTCCCCCCGATAGACGGAAGAGAATCGTGGTTGCTGCCGGTCCAGATGCAAAGTCATCGATAGGATCGATAAGACACTAATTGTGTATTGTCATCTCTAGTGTGCAGTGTGTGCTTCTCCCCCCGTCGCCTACACGTGTGTGTGTGTGCGTGTGTGTGAATTAATCAACAGCAGCAGCGATTTTCTACAAACATTTATCGCTTCTTGGAGCAACAGAGAAAGAGCCACTAAACGAGGTCCAAGTGCTTCGAATTATTAATAACCTGAGCCTTAGCTTAGACCCTAATTTATTTAGTGAATTTGCTGAAAACACGTCGCGTGTTCTACTCACAACACTCGGGAAAAAATAAAATAAAACAAAAAACGAGACGAGAGTGAAGACGGAAAAAGAAGAAAAAAGTTAACTGTGGCCACCAAAACGCAGTCGACGTCGACGTCGCGCTGCTGGCGTTGTTTATTTGTTGTTGGTTTTTTACGTGAACGCAAAGCGACTAAAAAAAGGCAGGGCGCCGAGTGTGGACGGGGGAAATGGGGGGGCGGGGCTAGCTCCATTTCGTTTTCATTTTCATTCCCGAACCACAACGTGCACACAAAAATGTTCGCAATAAACGGGAAAATCTTATGGCAATAATGATGGCGGAATAGATAAAAAAAAAGAAGACAAGAACGAAAAATTGAATAATTCGACCAGCTACTACGAATCTGCTGCTGCTGCGCTGCGCTGCCGCCAGCGACCGAGGCAGAGGGGCAGCAATCTTATCGCCTATATGTTCATGTTCCAGAGCCAATTGATGAGGGCTGTGCTTCTTCGAACTGAAAAGCGCTGAAAAACTGAATGATGGAATATTGATTCTTCTTCAGCATTCAGAAATCAAAAACAAAGAAAGGCCGCAAGAAAAGCACGGTGAAAACGGCGTGTAAAAACAAGTGTGTGCGCGCGCGTGTGTGTGCGTGTTTGTGTGAAAAACATTTGTTGTTGTAAAAGTTTAGCCGAAAAGATGACGGACTTTGTGGAGCTGATGAACAGCATGTCCAGCACGTTCAACAGCGACTGTGCCACGAGCACGGCGGAGGGCGGCACCCTCTTGAACCTGGACCTGGCCGAGGACAAGACCGTCAAGTGGCGCAATCTGGCCAACAATCAGTTCGCCTGCAAGGACAAGAAGCACAAGGAGGAGGAACAGCGGGAGAAGGAGAAGGAAAAAGAGAAGGAGCAGGGTCGAGAACGTGAGCGGGTGCAGGAGAAACCGGAGGAAATCGAGGATAATATCAAGGAACTGCTTGCCGATGTTGTGGACGCCGCTGCCGTTAAGCTGGAAGAGGAAGCGGCGGCGGCAGAGGCTGAGGCAGCAACAGCGACGCAAGCAGCGCCCCAAGGCCAGAGTGCAGAGAACGCAGTGGAAAAGGAGGCGACGTCGACCGAGAAGCAGCAAAGAGAGCGGGCCGATGGAGATAGACAGGAGGAAGAGAGTGCGAAAGACAGCGAACACAAACAGGCTAAGGAGAAAGAGGATGGGGAGCCACAGATTACCGCTAGCAGCAGCAGCGGCATAACAGTAAAGGTGGAAAGCGAACAGGCAGAGAAAAGTGCAATTGCAGCGACGTCGGCAGAGGACAGCGGCGGCAGCATCAAGACTGAGCAGCCCAAAGAGGCGGTAGCACTGGAGCAAGAAGAAGAGGAAGATGAAGCAGCAGCAGTAGCAAAAGCTAAAGCCAAAGCAAACGCAGCTTTGAAATCGCCATCAAAATCAGCATCTCCACTTGTTGTCAATTCTGCCAGCGTCGACGTCGTCCCGGCTGACGCAACAGATTCGAATGTGGCCAGCAGCAACAGCAGCAATAACAATAATAGCAGTAACATTGCCAGCACCAGCAGCAGCAGCGAGCCAGCAGCGACGCCGCCAGAGGCAGCAGCAGCAGCTGATAAAAACGTACGTACATGTGTGTGCAAGTGTGACTCGGTGTGTGCTTGTGTGTGTGTGTGTGAGGTTCGAAATTCCTGCGCCTCGTTTTTACTTTGTTTTGTTTTTGTGTTTTTGGCGTTTGTTTCAATTGTTTGATTCACTTTCACGCGCCCAAAGCATCGGAAGTCCCCTTTTTATTTTTTTGCTTTACGTTCTGCTCTTCCCCGCCTGCAGCTGCCCTGCATTTTGAGCTAGATTCTGGGTTTAACTCCCAAACAGCCAACAGATGTTTCATGTACATATTTTTTTTTTACGACCGCCGAGGGAAAAGCTTTAACATTGGTCACTCGAGAGAAAAAAAAACTATGACGAGCTTTCAAGCTTCACACGTTTTGATTTAAATCTTTAGAAATGTTTAACTTTAACCGCTTTCCGTTCGATCACTAATTGGAGTCCGACTTTCCCAAAACTTACACGTGTATACCAACATACATACATATACATATGTATCTCTAATCGCTTTGGTAGTATCTCTAGCCCAGATAACGAGTTTTTCTAAAGAAGCTATAACTCATCATAGCGGAAGTCGTCGTAGTCGTAGAAGTTGGCGAAACGCATAAACCCCACTTGGAACTTGCAAAATATAAAAAAAAAATTAATAATAATAATAGGTTATTCAAGGCGGTAAGGTAACGCTTCTTATCTGCCTTGCAAATGCCTTGTTTGCAGTTAACAACTGGGGGGAAACATAAAGTACAGGGCAGATAACAGCAGGAGCTACTCAATATTGGTTTTTCTTTTAAGTAATCCCCTTTAGCTTCATTTAAGATGGATTATAATACACTAGGGAGATTTCTTCGGATATAGTATTGAAGATGGGATGATAATGTGTGCCTGAGGAGTCAAAAGGGATTTCTTATTGAATTTTCTCCTATAAATGATTCATCTTTGAGGTAGTTAAGCCACTTGTATATTATTATATTATATATATAGAGTTTAAATCTCTTATCCATCAGTATATAGTCTCATTGCAATATTAAACATTAAATATAATATTAAAGATAGGGAAAAGAACAGGTTTTCCTTTAAAAAAAATACACTTTGTCAGAGTAAACTTCCATTATTCATGAACATCAAATATAGATTGGAAATATATTAATTTTTCAGCATTAAGCATTAAATATAAATTAAAGATATAATATTGAAGTTGGAATATAAATTTACTACCTTGAAGTGAGCCTATTTTGCTGTAAATTTTAACTTTAAATACAAATATACTTACTGTAAATGGTTTTTTCTTTTAGAGCTGGAAGAATATCGATATTTTTGTATAGAAAAATCGATTGGAATTGTACTGATTTAGATTTAAAATCGATTCTTTACAAAAACAACAGAAACTTTCAATTCTTTTATCTATTGAAAATAACTGAATATGTTTAAAGATGTCGAAATATAAATTTACTTTTGTCACATCCACAGCTCAAGTACAAATTAACTTAACCTTAATTAAACATCAAATATGAATTAACAAATACAAGGCCCAATATGTTAATTAACGAAATATCTCTCTCTCTCAACGAAAAAAAAGACAATCGAACTGCAAAAGTAAAGAATTAACAAATCGAATGGCATAATTCTTAATGTAAAACAGGGTAGAGAATTAAATTTAAATGAAAAATGCATCTTCCTGCATATAATTAAAAGTTGTAGCCATAATGATGGTAGCTCCCTTAAGGACACTGCTCTCTTTCCCTGTCTACCAACTGCTCTGTCATACATAACTCAGGAGAATAGTTGATAAACAGCAGTACAGTAATAGGTTGGACTCCAGGTAATTGCATCTACGAGGGTAAAAACCATCATCCATCCACCGAACTAGCGAACTACCGAACCACCGTGCTCCTTGGGCCTACTACAGCTGGCCTCGTGTGTGTTTGGTAGAACCCGTTGCCCTGGCAACCAGCGAAGCCAGTCCCAGACTGCCTGCCACTCGGGCATTCCTTTGCCACAAACGAACTACGGTTCCTCCTCTGTTCTTTTGCTAGTCACAAGCCAGAGCGGACGGGGACGATTTTGTGAGATCTGTGTGTGTGTCCCCAGCATTGAATGAGTGTCTCTTGTCTCTTGCAGGAACAAGTTTCGCCTGGCGGAACGCGTCGTTCACGTCGCACGCCGCGACCCACAGACACGCCTACTCCCACATTTACGTCCACACCAACGTCAACTCCAACTGCAACTCCCACTCCGCGAGCCGATGAACCTGCGACCCTGGATGCCACCGAGCCCCCCGAGGAGGATATGCACATAGACGCGAGTGTTGAGGCTCCAGTACTGATGGAGATCGCGCACAGCGATGCCATTGAACTGGAGGTGAAGAAAGAACCGGAGAAACCGCCACAAACCACCCCAGAGGAAGTGCCAGCACCTGCGCCCAAGCGTGGACGAGGTCGGGCCAAAAAGATACGGCCAGAAGGCGACTTGGATGTGGCCGCTGAGGTTCCGCATCAGCAGCAGCTGGCCGAGGATTCAATGGCAGTGGTGGAGCGGAAGCCAGGACGCAAACGAAAGCTGCCCGAGGAGCACCTTGATCAGGCGTTGGGCCATGACCTCGTGGTGGTGGTGAAAACGGAGCACGACGAGCTGACAGATCTGGGCAATGCTCCCAGTGGCGGCGATGGTAAAAGAATGCGACGCAGTGTACGCTTGGGGAATCGACATACAGCCGATGGAGCTGCCTGGGAGGAGGTGAAAACGGAGCCGTCGCCACCCGGAGAACTATCGCTGTCGGAGGTCAGCACGGTTTTGGTGCCACCGGCCACGGTGCTGGACGAAAAGACGCCGCCCAAGAAACGGGGACGCAAGGCGAAGATTCAGCCAGGTGCGAAACTGGAGCCGGGAACCTCCACCTCCTCCGCTGCCGCCACACTGCACACTCTTACCAATGGGAACAACAACAGCAAGAACAAGGCCGGCGGCACTGGAGCGGATGTTCAGCTGCCTAAGCGCTCGAAGAGGAGAATCAAGCCCACGCCGAAGATCCTGGAGAATGATGAGCTGCGCTGCGAGTTCGAAACGAAGCACATCGAGCGGATGACGCACTGGGAGAGCGCTGCAGCGGCTGGAGATGCCGATTTTGAGACACCGCCAACGGGAGGCGGCGGATCAAATTCATCAACGTCGCGCCAGAAGAGCGAAAAATCCGACGGCAGCAACTTTGAGGGCCTGCCAGGACACCCAGCTGGTACGAATGCCATCAAGAAGCGACTCTTCTCCAAATCGCAGCGCGACATTGAGAACTATGGCGCTGCCCAGTTGGCCAAGAGCAAGGTCCGACCGTGTCCAGATGTGGATCAGTTCCTCAGCGACATCAAGGCCTGGCGCTTGAGTGCAAATCGATCGCCGGAGGAGCGAAAGCTGAACAAGAAGCAACAGAGGAAGCTGGCCAAGCAGAAGGAGAAGCACCTGAAGCATCTCGGCCTGCAGCGGAATCACAGTGAGGAGGCCACGGACAACGATAGCTCCAATACGGACAATGAGTTCGTGCCCACCACCCGGGTGCAGGTGGGCAAGCCCAGTGTGACGCTGCGGGTGAGGAACACAGTGGCCAGCAAGGAGGTGCCCACGACATCATCGGCTGCGGCTCCTATCAAGTCCGCCGTGCAGCCACCGAAGCTAACGCGGCGAGTGGGTGCTGTTCGGGGTGGAGGAGCTACACCAGCAGCAGCAACGATCTCTACCCTCGATGCGGCACAGCTGCATACGCTAAACAGCTCCATCATGGCGGAGGCTACGCCCCTCTCCCTGGAGGTGGATGCCGCCGTCACGGCCAGCACCAGCACCTCGAAACAACTGGCCAAGTTCCTGTGCCTGTGCCAGAAGAGTTCGCAGTACTATGCCCGGAATGCCCCGGACTCGTCCCACTGCTGTGCCATCGATCATATTGACGAGCAGAAGATCGGCTGCTGCAACGAGCTCTCCTCGGAGGTGCACAACCTCCTCAGGCCCAGCCAGCGGGTTAGCTACATGATCCTCTGCGACGAGCACAAGAAGCGTTTGCATTCCCACAACTGCTGTGCGGGATGTGGCATCTTTTGCACTCAAGTAAGGCCTAAATTTGGGTATTTCTTCTATTGATTTCTATTGATTGATTTTGATCTATTTTGCAGGGCAAGTTTGTGCTGTGCAAGCAGCAGCACTTCTTTCACCCGGACTGTGCCCAGCGCTTTATCCTGAACACGCCCTACGACGAGAGTCGTGGCGAACAGCCTGGCGGCGCCAAGTTCTGTAGTCCCATGCTGGTGCTAAAGTGCCCGCATTGTGGCTTAGACACACCCGAACGGACCTCCACCGTGACCATGAAGTGCCAGACGCTGCCCGTCTTTCTGCCAACTCAAAAGTACAAGATGTGAGTAGATGGAAAGAGCTTAAGTTCAACCGAGAAAACTCACTCAACTTCATTAACTTTTATACTCTACAGCAAACCCGCCAAGCTGACCACCGCCTCGCACCTGGCCCAGTTTGGTTCCGCTGGCAAAACGAGTCCCGGATCCAAGGCCAAGGGCAAGACCTCCTCCGCCTCCGCCTCCTCTGTAGTTGCCACTGGAGCAGGGTCTGCCTCCTCGAAAACGAATGGTACACGAGGAGGCAAGCCTGGCAGTTCCAACTCCACTGGCCAGGCTCTCAACACCATCAACTTTGCCCAGCTGATACCCGAATCCGTGATGAATGTGGTACTCCGGGGCCATGTGGTTTCGGCCAGTGGACGCGTGACCACGGAATTTACCTCACGGGACATGTACTACGCCGTGCAGAACGATGATCTTGAAAGAGTGGCAGAGATTCTGGGTGAGTTTACGCTGTTAACTAGAGTTGCAAGCATATCGATGTTAAAATCGACTTAATATATATATTGCTTATATTTTATATAATTAATAACAGCTGCTGACTTCAATGTGCTGACCCCCATTCGGGAGTACTTGAATGGCACTTGCCTGCATCTGGTGGCCCACTCGGGCACTTTGCAAATGGCCTACCTGCTCCTTTGCAAAGGCGCCAGCTCCCAGGACTTTGTCAACATTGTGGACAGCGAGCTGAGAACGGCGCTGATGTGTGCGGTGATGAACGAGAAATGCGACATGCTTAATCTTTTCCTGCAATGCGGCGCCGATGTGTCCATTAAGGTGGGTTCTACACTTTACTTATTCCTTGAATCCAATTCCTGATCGAACTAATGGAAACACAGGGTCCCGATGGGAAGACCTGCCTGCATATTGCCGCCAAGCTGGGCAACGTGGAGGCCACGCAGCTAATTGTAGAAAGCTACCGTGGTTCAAGGAATATTACCAGCTTCCTGGGCTTCATAGATGCCCAGGATGAGGGCGGCTGGACGGCCATGGTCTGGGCAGCGGAGCTGGGACACACGGACATTGTTAGGTGGGTGGTTTTTTTTTTTTTCACTAAAAATAAGCTGGAATTTTATTAATAATATATGTATTTTCTGTACGCCAGCTTTCTGCTCAACCAGGATGCCGATCCGAACATCTGCGACAATGACAACAACACGGTGCTGCACTGGTCCACGCTGCACAATGATGGCTTGGATACGATTACGGTGCTGCTGCAGGCCGGTGCCGATTGCAATGTCCAGAACGTGGAGGGCGACACCCCGCTGTGAGTACTCAAAACCCACTAGAAAATCTACGAACTCGCTGTAAACGAGACTTTTATAGCCACATTGCCTGCCGTCACGAGGTCACACGGATGTGCATCGCCCTGATTGCCAATGGCGCCGATTTGATGATCAAGAACAAGGCCGAACAGCTGCCCTTTGACTGCATACCCAACGAGGAGTCCGAATGCGGTCGCACTGTTGGCTTCAACATGCAAATGCGTAGCTTTCGACCCTTGGGACTGCGCACTCTGGTAGTGTGTGCCGATGCCTCGAATGGTCGCGAGGCGCGACCCATTCAGGCGGTGCGCAACGAGCTGGCCCTGGCCGAGAGCGAGGACGAGGCGGATTCGCTGCTGTGGCCGGACTTTCGCTATGTCACCCAGTGCATTATCCAGCAGAATTCGGTGCAAATCGATCGGCGGGTCTCCCAGATGCGCATCTGCTCCTGTCCGGACAGCTGCAGCAGCGATCGGTGTCAGTGCAATGGGGCCTCCTCCCAGAATTGGTATACCGCCGAGAGTCGTCTCACCGCCGACTTCAACTACGATGATCCGGCAGTGATTTTTGAGTGCAACGATGTCTGTGGGTGTAACCAGGTGAGTTAGCAAAAAGGGAAATCTTATAGGAAAGAAATTCGTCATCTTCCCTTTCCTTACAGCTCTCCTGCAAGAATCGTGTAGTACAGAATGGCACACGAACGCCGCTGCAGATTGTGGAGTGCGAGGAACCGGCCAAGGGCTGGGGCGTTAGGGCCTTGGCCAATGTACCCAAGGGCACCTTTGTGGCCAGCTATACGGGCGAGATTCTTACCGCACCGGAGGCGGATCGCAGGACCGACGATAGCTACTACTTTGACCTGGACAATGGGCATTGCATTGACGCCAACTACTATGGCAATGTGACGCGATTCTTTAATCATTCGTGCGAACCAAATGTACTGGCCGTTCGTGTGTTCTACGAGCATCAGGACTATCGCTTTCCCAAGATTGCCTTCTTCGCCTGCCGCGACATCGATGCCGGCGAGGAGATATGGTGAGTCCCAATGGGGAGGATTTCAACCTTGGAATAGCAAGTAATTTCTCTCTTATATAGCTACGATTATGGGGAAAAGTTCTGGCGGGCCGAGCACCGATCCACCGCTGGCTGTCGCTGTCTGACCGCCTCCTGCAAATACGCCCACTCCCAGTCGCAGTCGCCCAGCACAAATGCCTCGCCCACAGAGGCAGCGACACCAGCTCCAGTTGGCGCGGAGCCGGAAATGGTAACGGCAACAATGCCGCCATCGATGGACGCTGTCGACGACACCTCGAAACTCTAAATGATTCCAGATTGAACCGCCTTCTCCTCCTCCGAACCCCCACCAAGCCACACAGACATCAGATATCTGACGACACACATCACAACACACAACATACAGCACCACAGCAGAAGGAACGATCGCCATATACACATATATATATGTGGATGTAGAGTCGCATATAGTTAGTAGAAAGTGTGCACGATGAATCGAAATTGGAGCCCATCTCCTTCGACTGCCAAATGTTTTCACCGTTTACAAATTTTATTGTCTAATTTTATGTATACGATTAGTGTTGGTTTATTATTAATTATTAATTCAGTTCTATGCCTTCGTTTTATCACATTTTCTTATATATTTCGATGCCCTTGCAGGGGATAAAGCCTATAAATTGTATATATACTTGGGCAGACATGTCGTGTCTGGTCCTGCAATTGAAGATCTATTTAGGTCAGTGTTACCCACAGGCCCGACTCGAGAGTCAGCAAGCCTGCTCTGCCCACAACGATGGTGCAAAGAGTCTGTGCTTTTCTTTAAATCAAGAAATGTTTCATTAATTTACCAACTGCAAGGGTATACAAACTTCGGTTTTCCGAAGAGGTTACCTTCTTAATTCTTTTCTTATAAGCTACCTTGTATCACCACCACCTGATCTTTTGTTTGTCATAGGTTTTACACAAAATCAAAGAAAAGGGCAGAACAGAAACTTTAGACAATTAAATACCCGCCCCTGGGACAACACCCCCAGTGTGTGTGTGTGCGTGCGTGTGTATAGATCTGTGTGAAGGAAAGTGTTTCAAACTTACATTTAGATTTAGGAGTTGTAAGAGTTTTATAGCGAGCAAGGAGAAAGTGTTGGAGAATTGATTGCAGAAAGTGTATCTAGTCATAAGGAAGAAAGAGACAAAAAAGAGAGATGGAAGGAGACAAGGTCTAGAGATTTCCGAGAGGTTACAGAGTGTTTCATATGGCGTTAAATGTATGTGCAAGTTATTTAATTAAATAGTTCAAATTAATTTTTAAATTGCAGCCATATTTTGTTTTGTTTTTGCTTAAGAAACACACTTAAAGCCAGAAATGGAAGGTAACGCATTAGAGCTGGCAAAAGAATGATGTTTATCGATTTAAAATCGATAAATATATTGAAAAAAAAGAACGATTCTTTTGCGCTAAGCTAATAAATTGTAACAGTAATCAAAAACGAGGTAGAAACTGAAGGTTTTTACTAAAAGTTGAGGCATTTAAAAGCAAGAAAATTAAAGGAGAACAGTGTCTATACAATATTAAACATAAAGCATAACACATATTATATATAGATGTCTTTTTGTGCAGGGTAAAGTACTGATAGTAGTTAGCAGAAAACAAAATAAGAATAATAAGAGATAGAGTGGAGCTTCAAGGATCATTTGTACACACGCTCACACACACACACACACACACTGGATGTTACCAACTCCTCCAATACTCTCCTTTTTTCCCCACTGCACAAAATTGTATTCGTTTTTTTTTTTTTGATTATTTTTTGTTTGTTTTTAAGTTTGCCAAGCAACGTCGTTAGCCAAGCCACAAGTGCCTCAAAGAGAATAGATACCCCAAAGCCCCCAAAAAAGCTGAACCCACACGCCCACTAGGAAACCCGAAGAACCATTTACAGGAACTATATATGTATATCCATATATATCCAGCTATCAATCGACCAAGATCACAAATTGCAATGCATTTTGTGGCAACGATAGAGACTGCGGTTTGCTTACTTACTTGCAGCATACTTAATCTATATATATATATATATATGAGTTCCCCGATTAACATATACATATATATTGTATATATATGTCCTCTCTCGTAGCATATCCCCGCGTTTAACGACCCTCCTCCGCCCCTCCGCCCCATTTGCATGAGCTATTATATAGACTAGGAAATATCGGGCTATATAAACTTCGATGTGTGCGTTTTGCGTCTAGAAAGTAAGTTGTAAATGTTTGTAACGACAATAGGAGTATACATTATTGTACGTAGCGTAGGCTGTAAGTCACCACCTCCAGTCACCCCCTTTACCCACACCACTAGCCAAAAGGTCAGAGGATCAAAAAGGATACATAGGACATGCCGCCTCTGACCGGGGCATCTCTTAACGTATTTGTGTGTAGCAACAATAAGCAAGGATTTGTAATGAATACACGATATATGATACCATACGGTTTCGATTCGTCTGGATGGATGGCTATCGTCGCATCCAGATACAACAATTTGGAAATTATAGCATTTAAACGCACCGCATCTTACACATATTTTTAATTGTTATCGCGCACAGCAGTAGCTGTCATATTTTTTAGTTGCTTTGTTTGCTTTTTGGTTTATTCTTGACAATTACAATTAAGAAGTGTTCGCTCGAAATGGGTGCCTTTCATTTTATTTTCCATTTCAATTGAATAAATAAAAGGATGTTCGAGGAACTTCTTTCTTTCTTTTTCTTTTTTTTTTAAATAGTTTAACCACGATTTGCTGATTAGTTGAGTAACGAAAATATATACTTATATACCTCCATGGCCGAGGCATCTTTCGTTTGCAATTGCGTTAACGTTTAGCCATAAGATATTAAATCAATGAAATAAATAGAAATAACGAAACAGCAGAAATGAATGGTCCGATCAATAAACAACTAAAAAAAAATCAAATTTATTGCAATATATGTATTCTTATTTATTTGCCATGTGCGTCGGATTTGTTTTTGTAATCTAGAAAAAGCGGGGTCAAGCTCTTAATGCCAAATTTCAGTGGCATTGTTTTTGTAAAGTTTCTCGGATCGCTAAATGTGAACGACGGTCGTGTGGAACGAATTGCTGACGCCTCCTGATTCCTGAAAGAGACACTGCGAGCCCTAAACATCCCGGTATATATATACTAATTTGGTAAAATATAAAATAAAACAAAGACCAAGGGGTTTTATGGGGTTTATAAGGTTTTATTAATATTTTTTTCACATATTTTAAATCGTTACAAAAGTGACCTACATATTTGCGGTGCCACGATCTTTTCTCACTGAAGATTTGTATTTGGGTACGGGAGGCTTTGCGGCTCAGCGGCAAACAGGCGGTGGGCGGAGCAAGGACATTGATCCTCTTGCTGCTCCTTCGGCTGTTGCTGATGACAGAACCCGGACTACACTTGAGGTTTGTGGAAGCGCGGATAAAGGGGCAGGTAGTACTTGCGCATGCCGTACGCAACTTCTTTGCGATCTGGGGTTAAGAATCGCATGATACATCGCGGTAGTTTCGGACTGAAAAATTCGAGAAAAAATTTATATGTAATATATAAAATAAATTGCGGAGTAAGTACATCCTAAAGATGAATGCAATTTGATAATTAGGTTGGGAGTTATTAGACCATATATTGACAATCCTTCTTTTATCTGGGTCGCACTTACCCCAAAGTCTTCTGCCATTTGCTGATCGGCTGCTTCTTCTGAGAATGGTTGACCTCCTCCTTCCCGGGAACCTGCACATCCAGCGGCATTTCATTCTTACTTTCTATGGTCTCCTCTTCCTTGTTGTCATCCTGCTGATTTGCTAGCGGAAAAAGTTTGGTTTCTGTCTTGGGGAGCACTATCTCAGCAGCGGACCTGGTGGTCAGTGCCGGTTTCTGGTGGTTGTAACAGAAGCGGGATTTGATATAGGGACGGAGGCACTGCGGGTACTTGGACAGATAGTACTTGCGCTTGGTGTATTCAGCTTGTGTCCTCTTCAGGAATCGCACGATACATCGCGGCAGTTGCCGACTGGAAAATTCGATTAGGAGAAAATTGTATTTACATAAAATAAATTGGAGTTCTTAGAACAATTAACTGACAACCTTTTCTCTATCTCGTTCGCACTTACCCCAACTGTTTATGCCATTCGGAGATCTGCGGCTTCTCTTGCCTGGCCTTCTGGTCCTCATTCTTCTTGATTTCGCGTATTACAACCTCCGTCTTCAACGCATTAAAATAGTGTATATGGGATTCGGAGGATGAAGCCAGCCATGCATCAGCGGCTAACTTCTCAATGACTTTCTCCGGCAAAACCTCACCTGTATACTCTTTGTGCCAAAACTTATAATCACTTAAATAAAATTCGAACACGCTCTCATTATCAACACGCAAATTGTAATCATTTTCCATGGTAACGATGCCGCTAAATTTAGTCAACTAATAATAATATACTACAAATTTCGTCAAACAATAATTTCTACAAAGTTTGATTACAAAAATATTCGACAAATGTTTCTAAAAACAAAGTTACATTTATTTAAAATTTTACTTAACAAAATAGTATAACACACGACTGTATTGTTTGAGGTTCTCGGACGATATGACTATTCCTATTTTAAAGCGCCATGTGCCAGTGGCAGCTATGGCAAAGGCCTGTTACGATTTAAAAGTTTTCCGAATACTTTCTCCAAGGTATTTTGGAAAAGGTAACCATTTGGTTACAACAACAACTTTTTACTAAACAATTTGACGGAATAACCAAACAAATTGTCTTTTCTCCCATCTCGGGTAACAGGCGAACATAAAACAGTAGAGCGACGATCCGCTAGCGCTGATCTATGCGATGACGTCATTGATCCAGCGGGTGATGGAAGAGGAACTATTGAAATTTATAAAACAAAGTTAATCGACCTTCTGCTGTCTTCTGAGCGCCTGGTGTAAAAAATAAATTTGTACAGCTTCTTCTTGCCTACAACAACAACATTTTGTACAAAATTTGTACTAAATTGCCGAACAAATTCCCCGTCTGCCATTTCGAGTAACAGGCAAACAGAAGGCAGAAGAACGACGATGCGCTGGCGCTAATTTGTGCGATGACGTCATTGAAAATACACTAAAACTTGTATTGCCGACCACTGAAAACAGCGTTGCCAGATCGTACTCAGAGCAGCGCTACCTGACTGACATTGAAAATCGATAGTCGACTTGGAGCAGTGCTACCAGACTCATATTTGATATCGACTTAGATCCGTGCTACCAGATCGACGGATTTTTTAACAATAGTTGGCAGGGTTGCACTGGAAAGCTCAGCTTTGACATCTGTCTGGCCGAAACACAGAGGAAGAGATAGAGAGAGGGAGAGAGAGAGTGACCATCAAGAGCTGCCATAAATTGTTATCAGAGAGTTGGCACACAGCTGATCGGCCTTCTGCGACTTTCTGCGCGCCTGGTACAAAAAAATAATTTGTACAGCTTCTTCTTGCCTACAACAACAGCATTTTGTACAAAATTTGTACTACATTGCCGAACAAATTCCCCGTCTGCCATTTCAAGTAACAGGCGAACAGAAGGCAGAAGAGCGACGATGCGCTGCCGCTTATTTGTGCGATGACGTCATTGTTCGAGTCATTTATAATTAATTTATGTATGCTCATTTACCTTCTGCTGCCTCCTGTGCGCCTGGTGCCTGAAACCATGATTTGAATAAATTTGTACTGCTGAATTTGGCGGAATAATCAAACAAATTGGCTTTTCTCCCATTTCGGGTAACAGGCGAACAGCAAGAAGCAGAGCGACGCTGTGCTGGCGCTGTTTTGTGCGATGACGTCATTGCAGAAACATTGAAACTCGTATTGCCGAGCACTGACAACGGCGTTGCCAGATCGTACTCAGAGCAGTGCTACCTGATTGACATTGAAGATCGATAGTCGACTTGGGGCAGTGCTACCAGATTGATATCGATAACGGACTTAGATCCGTGCTTGCAGATCGATGGATTTTTTAACAATAGCTGGCAGGGTTGCACTGGAAAGCTCAGCTTTGACACCTGTCTAGCCGAGACACCGAGGAACAGAGAAAGCTGCTATAAGAGATGTCGGCACACAGCTGATCGACCTTCTGCTACTTTATGCGCGCCTGGTACATGAAACCATGCATTTAATAAGATTGGAAAGCGACGATGCAGTGACGTCATTGATTTAGCGGATGGCGGGAGAGAAACTGTTATAATAAACATTAGCACATCGGCCTTCTGCTGCCTTCTGAGCTCCTGGTGCAAAGCGTTAATTTCTATATAAAACTTGTTAAATTCAATCCCTGGTTAATACTTACTTTTAAATACCTTGAATAAGGCTATATATTATTTATTGCTTTGCTTGGCGACCGTGATACTGTAGTTTTGAAGTTCCCATATCCCCCAAATAAATCCAATAAAAAGCCAATTTTTGTTTAAAGGAAAAATACATTGATTGTGTAGCTATTTTCATTCTTCTTACGAATTACACGCATAACATTTAGTTACAAATACATTTACAATTGAAAATTTGCTCTACTTATTTGTTTTTTGTTTTCTCTTGGGGCTGGGGTGGGGGGAGGAAACGAAAGTACATTGTATCAACTAATCAGTTAAGTTTAAACATACATACATATACAAAAAGTATTTAATTTAAGAAACGGGAGGCACAAGTAAAGAAACAAAAAAAAAGTATAGAGGTTATATATAGAAAGATAAACGAATTATTTATTCGTTACTTAGGTTCGTTAGCTTAGTAAAAACATAAATAATGAATGCCTTCTCTTTCTGCCTTCTTTAATTATACATTTATCATATAGTAATAATATCCTCCGCCATTCCGTTGCTCACGTTCTTCGTTTAGATTAGATTACATACACGTTTCGTCGTAGGTTCTTGTTTAGTAAAAGTGTAAATGTAGATTTAAAATTTAAAACTGATGTTCTTGTTGAAATACAATATACACAAACATCCAAAATCGATAATAGAGGCACATACAAAGCAATGACTAAAACATACAGATATCGGATATATATATAGGTTTTCTTCTATATGTTTCTTTTTCTTTTTTTTTCAATATATATATATTAATATATATATATATATATTTGGGAGTCCGTTGTGTGTGTTGCGTGTGTAGTTCAAGTTTTAGTTGCCGTTTTTAACAATTTGTTGTAATATAAGCAGTACATACCATATATGTAGCTCGTTTAGATAAATGAAATACAACTACATATACATATATATCCTAAGAGACAGTCTTGTTTCCTATGTGCGTGTTTATATGGGTGTTGTGTGTGTGTGTGTGTGTGTCAGTATGGTGTGAGTGTGTATTTATGCTGCAGCAGAATACATTCTTCGATAATCCTCCTCAGTACATGTACATACAATCATTAATTAACAAAACAGAAGCTTACATACAACAGGCTATATTAAAGACATACAAAAAAAAAAAACACAAAAAAAAACTATAAGTTAAGCCAAGAATCCGAATTAATTCTTCCTTTTTAGATTTTGTACATGTGTGTGTTTTGACTAAGGATCAGGGATCGCAAGGATCAACGCATGAGTGGTAGACACATTCATATACTATGTAATATATATATATATATCCATATATGTGGGATTTGCATGTCGCCAATTTGCAGCCTTCAAAAGGCCTGGGACTGGAGAGGGTGTGGGTCTTAAACTTGTATCTAATTTACACTTTATATATATATATATGCATATGTGGAGAGCTTTTTTTTGTTGTATCCGTAAATATTTTTGTTACATTTAAAAAGCAATTTGAATTTATATCTCTCGTTTTGTTTTGTGGGTAACTTTGAAAGTTGCTTCGTTTAATTGAGTTTAGTTTCGAAATGAAGGAAGGTTGTTTGCCTTGTTTTTTTTTGTTGTTGTTTTGATTGATTTCATTGATTGATTGATTGATTGGATCCGCCTCTACTTGGGATTTCGATTTTGAGTTTGATTTTCAGTTTAGTTTTCTCTATAAGCCAGGGACCGTAATTAATATTAATGTTTCTTTAATAGAAATCAAAAAACAATTGAAGTATTTATTGGTTTCATGAAAAATCAAAAACAAATATAACTTTAAAAAAGTGTTGTAAAGAAAATAAACATCAAATATTTCTATTTAATAATCTAACATCAAGTTTTATATTTGATTTTTATATAAAAAATTTGAAATTAAGTTAAAACTTTTAAAATACTGTTAAACGTTTTCTTTTTTATAAAAAATTGATTTTTCTATAGTTGTATTTAAAAAGCTTTCAATAAGATTTTCCCATTTTTATGATTATTAAAATTTAACTCATTTTTTTTTAGAATTTGTAAATTTAATTTAAAAATAATAGATTGTTTTTAAATTGTAAAAAAAATAAAGCTTAGTCTGTTTTTGAGTTAAAAAACCACCATACCGAAGGCTTTGTATTTCTTTACGGTCCCTGCTTAAAACACACACACAGCTGTTTAGTTTAGTTTAGTTAAGTTTAGTTATTAGTTATCAGTTATCAGTTATCAGTTGGAGAGCAAGCTGTATATATGTATGTATATAGCATATATAGCTCGCCTTGTGCTGGGTGACTTGGTTGCATCGAGAGACAGTCCTACATATAGTATATATCATATATAGTAGTAGTTATCACTTCTCTTCTACAGCTCTCTCTCTCTCTCGGTTAGTTTCTTGTTGCCAAAAATTCGTTGTGTTCTCTTGCCTTGTCTTCTGGTTGGTGTGTAAAAAGATATCTAGGCCTTGGATTGTTGTTCCGGATTAGAGTAGGGGCTTGGACTTGAACTTGGTTACTTGGTTACTTGGTGGGGAGTAGTTAGCCGAGTTGGCTGAGGTCGCCACTCGGTCGAGGCTATATATCTTAGGTAGTTAAGTATATGTATATATATGATGTATATTTCGGATGCAGCTACATATATCTTGTATAATTTGTATATAGACAGAGATAGTGATGCTCTCTCTCTCTCCAGATCGGTATATATATATTAGTCATATTGTATATATCCTGTAATATATATATATATGTATATAAAGTTGGTGTTTTACGATTTTGAGAAGACTGATTAATAGTTGACGGGGCGCCGTCCCCTGGGCTTAATCTTCTCAGATATCTGCCACATCTCCTCCTCGCCCATAAAGTCCTTGAAGTTATCAAAGAAGCGTATGATGCGCTCGTTGCGTCGAAATGGATAGGCACTGCAAGGGGGGGATTGGTTAGCCAAGTTACTAAGTTAACTAGAAACTTGAATTGTGCTTAGTTACCACTTCTTAAAACGTTTCATATTGACAATTATGTTGTACTGCTGCCAGCGCTTGGAGAAGTTAATGACGCCCTTGGACAGGTAATCCTGATTGCCCACATGCACAAACGTCAGATCTTGAAGGACCAGGCCACTGTAAAAATACGCATACTTTAATAGTTAGGAGCCTTTCGAAGGGAAGTTAAGCACCGACTTACATGTAGGGTATGCAGGGCGGATTGGTTTCGGCCAGCGCCTGGCGGTAGGCCCGAAAACTGGAACTGGAATCGATGAGGGCGCAAAAGGAGCGCACCTCCTCCGTGATGCCCTTCTGCCACTCCAATCTGTGTGTGTGGGGGGGGGGGGAAGAGGGAGAAGAACTTAAAGTAGTGTCACATAAATATAGCTTTGAAACCCACCTCCTTATGGGGCCCGAGTCCAACGCCGAGAGCAGGGCCAGATACGAGTTGTAGTTGTTCATTTTGCGCAGATGCTTCATGATCTTGATGAACTTGTTCACATGCTTCTCCCGCTCCTTGGCGTCCTGCAGGCGCAGGATCTTGGAGCGCGCCCAATAGGACATCTTGTTGAAGTGCTCGGTGAACTTGTTGAGATTGGGCGACTTCTCCTCGCACTGATCTTTGGCAAATAGTAATACTTCGGGTATCTCGATCTTCTGGAACAGCTCCGCGTCCAGCAGCGTCATCTGCTCGGCTATCTCCAGTGACTTGAGATCGAGCAGACTGGGTCCGGCTACCGAGCCGCTAATCCCCCCAGAGCTGACATCCAGCTCCAGGAGATTACCACCACCTCCAACTCCATACATCTTGGGCTCCTTGTAGAGGGCCACCTTCTCCACGAACTTGTTGCGCAGCAGCTTGGCCAGGTACAGCTGGCCGGAGCAGACCAGCTGATAGACAAACTCCACCAGCAGGCTCAGCAGCTGGCTGGTTAGATCCGTCGAGCTGGACAGGGGAATGGGATTGGGTTTCGGGCATGAGGAATATATATAATTGGTATATGGGACTCACGTTAAATCGTTCACCACGCGCACCAACAGCGAGAAGGTCTCCTTGGCGGCCTTCTGCTTGATGTCCTGCACTTGACAGAAGAAGTATGTGTAGCGATGGGTCAGCTTCTCGATCACGTCGATCGGCTGGATGAAGGTGCGGAAGGTGGTGATGAAGGCCTCGCTGAACGCTGCGCGAACGGAATGAATAGAGACGGAAACAACAGAGGCAGGTAAATGGGAAATGTGGAAATGAGAGCGTGATGGGTTTTTCTTCAGCTTTTGGGGTTTCTGATGCCTACCATTGTCGGCCACCTTCTGCACGCGGCTCGCGTGCACGATGAGGGCATCGATGTAGCCGCCCTTCACCTCCGGCCCATCCTCGTCTTTCTTCTTGACTATCAGGTACCGTGTGATGTTGACCTCCTCCAGCATATTTATCAGCATCTCCTCATGCTCAGCTGCCGCCTTGGCCGCCGCCGCCACTGACTTTGCCTCTGTATCCACCTCAGACTGCTGCTGCTGCTGCTTGGAAGCCTCTGTTTCTGGTGCCACCTCATTGGTGACCTCTTCAACCACACCCTGTTCCTCCAGCAGCTGGACTGGCTGGCTGATATTGTCCAACTCCGCGCCCACCTCATTGGGCAGCTGATGGGAGTGACAGTAGTTGCCATCTAATGCTTGCGCTGGCCAGGACTCCGGCAGGGCTGCCTCCTCGCCAGTTAGCTCCTCACAGACCGTGGCCATCCGGCTATCCGGCCTGCCGGTGGATCCATTCTCCCCGCCACTGCTTGTGGTGGTGGCCGCAGCTGCTGCTGGCTTTGGGCTTGCCGGCGGTGTGGGTGGCGGGGTCGTTGTGGTCACTATGATGGGCTTGGGGCTCGGCGGTGGCGTCATTGTGGTCACAATGATGGGCTTGGCGGAGGATCCTACCATGCTGGTCGCCTTACGCTGCTTGTAGTTCTTTGGCGGCAGCGCCGGCGGTGTCTCTAGCTCCGGCGACAGCTCCTTGCTCATCGGCATGATGCTGGAAAGACAAGGAGGAAAGTGAGGATGTGCTGATGGCTGGAGACAGGGGACAAAACTCTACTCACTTCATGGTCTGGCTGTGCGAGATGTTCCGGCTAATGTTGTAGGCGTGCACAGTGTGGCGATGCTGTAATGTGGCGATGCTGTCCATGTAGACCAGAACTGTATGTGCGAAGGATACGGAATTCGAGTTAGTTAGTTCTACTTAAAGCGACATTTAAATTCTAACTAAGCTTCGATCGAACGATCCTTGACTTGGTGGTGGTCTTGGCTCCAGGGCTCTACAAGGGATCGGCGGAGAACGACAACACAACGCAAGGAATACAACGGAACGGAACGAAAAAGAGCGGGCTTGGAGCTGGGACAAGGGACAGGGTTGTGGTGGGACACAACAGCAGCGTTAGGGTTAGGACGGTAGCAATAGATCTAGAGCTGCATTTGGTAACTGAAACTGTTCAAGCGCCAGATGGAAACCAACATCAAGCGCAGCAGAGCAGCAATGGGGCAGCTTGGTTAGCGGATAGCGGAAAAGCTGGCAACTCGAACTCGAAATGCTCTTTTTAGAGAAGCCGTCGCCCTCGGGGATCTGTTCTCAAAGCTTTTTTAAAATGGGGGAATATCCCTCAGAGTGACGTTTTTACTTTTTTGGTTAATTTTCTTTCTTTGCACTCAACTCTAAATGCTCTTTCCTGGGAATCACAATCCTGAGCTAGCACAAGTCAAGGAATATCCATCTAGATCAGTGGCGGGCGTTCAACAGACTTGCGAGTCTGCCAGTTACTCTGCCCGAGCTCTGCTCACTCAGAGAGACAGCAAAGATCTTACACAAATGTACAGGTTACACAAATGTAAGTCTAACCTGTCAATGTGAGCGTGTGGCCACCATTGATCTAGAGCACATTCCTAATTGGACAGACCTCAGCCAATGGCCTATTAATATTAAGATGAGTAACGACCATACATTTAAATTGGAATATGTAAGCAATTCAGCATGCTTTGTGGTCTTATTGTTACTTATCCTAAAGCCTTAGCTGGGACTTTCTATGACTTCGGCCTATGTATGTACATCTTTAGCTAGCTTTTTAGTTTGTAGTCCACTCAAAAATACACTTTTCAGGCTGCTCTCTAGTGTATGTCATCAAAAGTTATACAAAGTTAAGAAATTTTGATCTAGATCGCGTTCCTATATCACAGGGTTAGAAAAGATCTTCAAGACTTACTACTTATGTGAACCATTGGCATATTTCTTCAGCTTGTTTCTTTGCTTATATAATTAAAATATTTACAATTCCTGAGAAACCACCTTACTATTTCAACTACTATTTATGGTTCTTGCCTTAAACTTACTTCCTAGTGATGTACAAATTAATAAACTCCCTTGTACATGGGAAAATATACCTTAGATCCTATGAATAAGATCCTATCCTAAGACCTTATATCTATAAATCGCATTCTCTACCCATAACCAACTTAAAACAAGAGCATTTCGAGCTCTTTAAGCTAGAGTTTTCTAATTATTTGTTTTACTTGTTTTTTTTTCGAGTCAATTTTGTTTTGGTTGTTTTTGTTTCTTTTGTGTTCTTGTTTGGCATTTATTGCAGCAGGTTTGCTTGATTGGTTTGGTTGGTTTTTGTGCTTTTGTTTGGTGTTTGTTTATTTATATGTTTGTTTGTTTGTTTTGGTCTCCTCTAGTTAAACACACAGACTTACCCGAAAAGGCCACACTTTGAAACACTAGATGTTGGTGGGAACGATAATTTAGATGGGTTAGACTCTTGCGTACAACAATTTGGCAGACTTTCGTGGCTTGTTTGGGTTGGCTAAAGGGTTGTTGGGTGGGTTTGTGTTTTTGCGATATACATATAACATACATATATAACATAGATAATGCCATGAGAGAATGTGCTATATATAATATATATAGAAATAAAAGGACACACAAATCACAGAGTTCTCTACCTGGATGATTGATCAGAGAAGGATTGTGTGGTCTGACTGTACTGACTGATTGTTTTGTGTATTTTGGTTTGAAGAATGGGCTTGATTTTCGATATATGAAGATAATCCTAGTGATCCCTGACACCCCCCTAAACACACGCACACACACATAGTCAACACTTACCGCTCGGCCTGGCCTGGCGGTATCATAAAGGAATACAAATGAAAAGCACAAAACATACACACGTTCACGTTCACACACATTCGATGCAAAATAAACCGAGGAAAAAGAAAAAGGGAAAAGAAATCGATGTAAATAGATCTGTGCTTCATGTGGCAACTTCACTTACTGTGCTTATTCTTCTTAACGGGCAGCGGCGGCGGCTCCTCCAAAGGCCGCTGATCGAACGCACTGCAGCTACCGCTGCCCGCCATCTGCAGGCGCGGCCCCTCGATCAGGCTGTGGTGCTTGGACTGCCACTGCTGCAGCTGCTGGGCGGAGTAGGTGTGCGGATGATGATGATGTAGGTGATGCTGCTGCTGCTGCTGCTGCTGGTGATGATGATGCTGCTGCTGCTGCGGCGATAGCTGCCTCAGCTCGGCCACCTCCGACTGGCTGCTCCGATGGCTGGCCCAGCCACTGGACGAGGACTGAGCCTCGTCCAGTTCATCGACGGCGGCGGCGGACTCGTGACGTGTGAGCGTGCCACGTTGATGGCTCTTTGGCGGCAATGCTGGCGCCGGCACATCCGGATCCAGGATCTGTTCCAGCTCGCTACTGCTGGTGTAGCCAGTGGTTGTAGTTGTGGTGGTATGGGTGCTGCTGCTGCAACTCCGACTGCTGTGTGACACCGACTGGCTAATCTGCTGATATTCGCCGCCACTAGAGCTCACCAAGGCCGCCGCTGACTCGCTGATGCTAAAGGCCAGCTCCGAATTGCTGCTGGAGGACTTGCTGTAATCCGACGAACGCTTGGACACGCTCTGTGTGGAGGTGCGAAAGGACTTCATCGACACGAAACCTAGGGGAATAGTTCCGGGTTAAAAGGGAAGCAATACATTCAGAGAGAAGTCGGAGAAAGCCATAACCAACGGGAAAATAAAACAAAACACAACGAGGGGAGAAGCAGGAGAAGGAGCATAAATATATATACAACAGCTGTCCGGATTTATACAAGGATAACTAGGGAAAGGTAGGCAGGAAGGCAGGAGGAGGCGCAGGACTGTGTAACTACAGAATTAGTTCTTAAGGCGTGTGTGTGAGAGTAGGTACCGGATTCGTTGGAGTGACGATTGCTGGTGAGCGCTGCCGCCGCCTTGCGCAGCTCCGTGTTGGCTTCCCCGCCAACAGCTCCTCCACCACCTGTACCACCACCACCTGGAGTTGCAGCTGCAGGAGTTCCTGCTTCTGCGATCGGCTGGACTTTGGACTCCTCGAACGATGATGTTGTCGCTTCGATTTCGGTTTCTGTACGGGATTCGTTTGGGGTAACCACCACGACTGAGGAGGGAATCGACGTCGTCGTCGTCGTCAGCGGCGGCGCCGGCGAATCGTTGCGGTTATACTCACTGTGGCTGATTAGCTTTGTTTCCATTGCCTCCTCATCCAGGGGCATCTTTGGCATCTGCATCTGCCTCTGCTGCTGCTGTTGCTGCAGCAGCAGCAGCTGTTGCTGGTCCTCCTCCTCGCGCGAATGATTCAGCGCCGAGTCAAAGGAACACTGGCTGTTCTCATCCGGCGAACGCGATCGCACTGAGAGTCTAGAGATGGAAATCCAGGTGGAAAGTCAGGGTTGTATACCTATATTTCCATGGATAACTACCCACCTATCCACGCCATAGTTCAACAGCGAAATGTTCGAGCTGCAGTCCAGATCCGAGTTCAGGCTGATGTTGTGCGACTGGGCATACGGCTGCGGACTTGCCTGGTTGGAGGTGGAAGTCGACGTCGATGACGAGCCAACGCCACCACCACCACCGCCTCCTCCTCCCCCGCTTGCTGCTCCCGGCTGGCTGCGTCGCTTTGGGGGCAACGGCGGCGGATTGCTGGCCCGGTTGGGTAACGGTGGCTTTGGCGGTGGACTCGAATCGCGCAGTATGCTCTCGGTGCTGTGGGAGCCGCGCATGGGATTCACATTGCACTGTTCTAGGCTGTCGCGCTCCTTGGGCGTCAGCCCAATGTCCGGCAAGGAGGTGCGCTGCGCCACTGCCGCCGATTCAGCTGCCGAGACACGCATGCTGGCCATGCCGAGTCCGAGTCCGAGTCCGATACCAATTCCGATTCCAGTGCCAGATCCTCCGCCACCGCTACCAGCTCCGACACCCGATGAGGCCGTGACGGCGCCCATAATTTCCGCAGCAGCTCCTATGCTGCCCAGACCGGAGCCACTGTACCGAAAGGCGCACTGGTCCTCCTTCATCTTGCCCTGGGCCAAGGTAACGAGATTCTGACAAAGCAAAAGGAATTGTATATTTTGGGACAAGGGATTTATGACCATCATCAGACTTACCCGCACGGCTTCCTCGAGGAGATCAATGACCTCGCGCACATTCTCGTTGCTGAGGGAGGCGCACTCGCCGCTGTCCTCGGATAGCATCACCTCGTCGCAGAGCTTGATGAGCTTACCCAGGCTTTGGTACACCTGCTGTGTGGCGGCGGTCATAATGGCACTGTTCTCGTTCAGCGTGTAGGTTTGGATAACTGTGGAGGAATCAATCGTTGAGGAACACGGATAAGTTTGAGCTCTTAGTGAAGAGATCTCTAGAGATAGATACCCTCGCGAGTCTGGAGATTTTAAATAACTTAAAAATAATGCCAAAAATTAGGCCACTTTTGGCTTAAAAGCAAACCATTTCCTTAGCATAGCTTTAGGCACACTTACGACTGATTTCAAGGACCCAGTATGCTAGGAGCTATCAAGAGCACATCTCAGTTTACCCATACCATCGAGGACTCACCCGAGTACATGCTGGCAATCGTCTCCAGGATCACCGTTCCATTGCCCGGCAGCACCTCCAGCTTCTTCTTCAGTATAACATCCCGGAAGTGCTTGAGGGCATTAGATATATCCTTGACATGCGTCTCCAGCGTCTGCGTGGAACGTTGCACCTCCTCCGTGGTGGGTGGCTGCTTGGCGCCATGCTTGGTGCGCGGACTGTGCGGCGAATGGGAACGTCCCAGCGTATTGTTGGTGGTCCGCATCAGGGTGATCTTTTCGATGAGGTCGTCTTTGAAGGATCGCGCCCGTCGCGCCAACTTGGTGCCCTTAAGGCTGTTCTTATGCCCCGACGAACCGCTCTGGTTACCGGGATTTAATGGTGCCGGTGGCACTCCTCCGCTCCCGCTAGTTGCTCCACGGCCTGGTGTTGCCTGCTGTTGTTGTTGTTGCTGCTGCTGCTGCTGGAGGTGATGATGATGCTGATGGTGATGCGCTGCCGGTGGCGTTGTACACGTCGTGGAGTAACCACCGCTGTTGATGCTATTGTTGCTGCTGCTACTGCAGCCGCCGACGCCTCCACCGACCGAGCAGGTGCCGGGCGTGGATGGAGAACTGATGCTGCCGTCTGCAAGGAGGTCAAGAAGGAAGGGATTTATAAGTAAGGAGTAAGCACAAATAATAATAAAATATAAACAGCCGTAAACGCAATGTAATTGTCACAGAAAACTCTTTATTTTGTGGTTATTCTTTATGCATTAAAGAAACAAATTATAGACTGGCAAAGGTCTTGCATCGAGACAATAGGGAAATCCTTTTCATTCACTAAAAACTGGGACGAGTTCATGATGTAAATAATCAAGAATAATATCACAATAAGTAGGGGGGAGAAGTGCTCCACAGATCCATAATTATTACTCTCATTCTACACGAGGAAGAATGAATCATTGATGTAGAAAGGGAAGGATTTACAAGTTATTTCAAGTAGTCACACATTACCACAATTAATCCCAAATGATTCACTTGATTCACTTCTAGCTGCTGCAAGTTCTTAATTATTTACTCTTAATATTCGATTAAAAATGAGATCACTAAGTAACACATTAAGATTTCCTTAAATACAGTCTCTTTTTCGAAAACCCTGTTACAGCTGCTGTAAGTTTTGCAAAATAACTCACAAGTCAGGGTCTCAATTAAGTTCATAATTGAGCAAGAAATTCATGATTAATGCCATGTATCATTTTCCCATGACTAGAAATTAGTACTGGGAATTATGGATGGCAACAGGTCAGTAAATATATTCCCTAATGATGCAGAAAATAGAATTTGCCTGAATAATTACTTCTAGCATCTCCTCTACTTGTAACAATGTAATTCCAAACATATATTTCATTAATTGCCAGCCGCTACTTGGCCATAAAGTAGAAAAGAAATATGGTTATAGATGGCCAATGACATCATGATTTCCGTGTTAAATCTTTTTCCTACTTAATGCAGCCTGTTAATTCTTGACTTTTGCCAAATTCCACATAAAGCTAATATTGCCAAAATTAAGAGCACATTCCTCTTCGATATAAGGTAGGTTGCTGCTTGCTTCTCTCACTTTTATTCGGTTAAAATCTATAAATATTTTGTAGTGATAAAGAGTGGAAGAACTTGGAATGCAGATGAACTCTAAAATAAAGATAACTTATTTACTATATACTGTTATTTATTATAGATATTTCGATAGAAACAAGGGTGTTCAACCTCTGGCAAATACGACCATGTTAAGGTCTTTTGACCATCATTTAAGCTCTCATTATTGCCCCAAAATGTAGTACAAAAAAATAACAATCAAAGCCTTGTAATAAATGCCTTTACAATAATTACAGCTGTGAAATGCACATTTGCTAAATCAAATTGCATTCCTAGGTGGTCCCGATTCGTTGAAACTTTTCAAGTGGAGAAGATGAAGGAGGAGGAGGAGGAGTAGCCAGCTTTCACTTACGGCATAACAGCGCATTCTTGGACGGCACTAGACCAAGTGCGAGTGCAGGTGGGGAGGAGGAGTCCATCGCCAGTGGAATCGCTGGCGTTGATAGCGCCAATCGTGCCAGCTTTTTGTACTTGCGACGTCTGTGGAATTTAATGCTATGCAACGTGTTGCCGCTAGTGTTGTTGCTATTGCTGCCATTGCTAATGTTGCTATTATTGTTGCTGTCTCGCGGCGACCATGATTGCCGCTGGTGCTGATGCTGATGCTGATGATGTTCATCATCTTTGGGCGCTGCTTTGGTGGCTCTGTTGGCTTTGGTATCTCCGGGATGCGATGGCGGCAGCTGCTTGAGCGTGTACGAGTAGAAACGCCAGCGGTCAGCGAGCGCACAGTCGCTCAAAAAAGATTCATCAAACTGCGGCATAACGTTGCATAATGACAACAACAGCACAACGAATACGAAAACATACGCATAACACCACCAATTTGTCGCCTCTTTCAGTTATTTTGTTTTGTTTTTCTTTTCTTTCGCCAGTCGATAGTTTTCACCGAATTCCGATAATCAATAGGGAGGGCGAGACACGATTAACGATTGCAGCAACTTTTTGGGTCTGTCTTCTGTTTGAATTTCTTCGTTATTTAACACTTGGGTGTTTATTAGGGAGTTTTGTCAAAGCAAAATTATATATTTTACCGATTAGCAATAGATGTATATCGATATTGCCGATTATATTTGTAAGTATTGTTGCCTAGACATTTTTAGGCAAATTGAAGTCATTTATATCAGTAGTTATGATAGTTTTTATAAAACTTGACAAAAACAGCATGTTTTATCGATTGGCAACTTATTTAGGCGATTAACAATATTTTTGGGGTAATTATCGATTGATATTAACCATAATTTTGGTAAAAATTATTAGCTCGGCATTTATTAGCCTTTTATTTCAGTATTTATGATTGTTTTGTACATCTTGTAAAAAAAAACATATCCATATCGATCGTTATAAAACGATAAACTTCTTTTTTCTTTCATTAAAGATGTCTCTTTTTTATAACCATATTGCTAACTTGTCTGTTTACAAGGCTTAAAGCAGGTGTTAGATTACTGATTTACGATCTTTTTGACACTCTTTAAGTGCAAATTCCGCACTTTTCTAATCGATTTGCAGACACGAGCAACAGTTTGATTGATTCAATCACCGATAACCGATAAATTAAGATATATATTGCACTTTCTGTGCAATTTCTTTCACTTTCAAGAGCAAATTGAGGCTCTTTTTTGTTGTTGCTTTTGTATTTGTTTTATGTTTTATTTTTCCATCGCTTACACGACTACGACCACGACGACATCGACGGCCCCCGCCCGCACACTCTCGCCAATCTCTGACGCTGGCCTCTGGGTGAGATGTTGATTAAATAAATCACAAATAAAAATGATTATATTTAGACGCTGCTGTGCTGCCACAGCCGCCTGCCGATGATGGCGATGGCGATGGCGATGGTGTTGGAGATGGCGATGTCGATGGCTAGATGGCTAGATGCTGCTGTCGTCAGCTGTCGCCCGCCGGCCCGTTGTGGTTGTCGACGACTGGAAAGCGCACTGAACTATGAAAATCCGCAAACGGCAAACGACGACAACTGATGTCCGAGTTGGAGTCCGCGACAGAGACCGCTACGCTAACCAACCGGCCAACGGCAATGGCAACACATTAGCAGCCGCAACAATATTGGGGATTGGGAGCGGGCAATGCCGCAGAAGAGCAGCAAATGGCACTTGTCCACCTGGCTGCTGGCTCGGCCACTCTCCTGATCTCTCCTGCTGCTCAGCTCTTTTACACTCTCTGTCTCTCTCTTTCTCTCTTTTTCTCTCTCTGTATAATTTCTCTTGAGAAAAAAAATAAAAACAGCGGCAACCAAAACGTGCAAATCACTGATAGCCACAAATACACATGGAAAAACTACTGGAGATCCAAAAAAAAAAAATATTACAGAAATAGGAGCAAGATTTGATTGCACCAAAAATTTTAAGGCTAAACAAAAGACTAAAAAATATAAAATAATGCGAGTGTGCTAAAAATATCACTAGGGTTTTAAAACCCTGCGCCATTACAAACTAGGCCAACACATTGAATAAAGTGCTTAGAGATGACAACAAAAAAATAGCTAACATTTTCGGTAATATTTAACAGTAAAAACAGCTAGATTAGCAATAACATCACAATGGGACATCATCACAAATGCTGTAATTTCATTTGCCGAGAACGTACGCGAAGACCTTTGCCGAAGTCGCACGAATGTTGATAGCATACATGTGTCAGCAGAGCAACAGTAGAGAAGCTCGCAGACCCGCGACTTGGGGCCGTGCGGACCACTGCCCTAGATAGACAAACTTACTATAAATAAATGTATTCATCATAATTCCGGGTATTTGACAAAACACTCTCTTGATTTTAGAAATGATAAGCATTGGACAAATGTAAAGCCTAGTTTATCAAACATAAAGCTATACAAATAATGAACGAACTAGTTATTAAACATCGATTTATATTTATATATACATATATGTACATATATATATACATAATCGATATATCTTATACAATATTATTTCTTGCTGTGCAGCCAGTTTCGGTTAGTCTCGGGATGCTGTCTGTAGCCTCTCTCCCGTTCGCTCTTTTTCGCTCTCTACATATTACTCGCAATTATCAATCAGCTGGCACACCTGAAAGAGCTACGCTTCAGGTTAGGTGGAGGGTAATGGGAGACTGTGACTGGCACTGGGACTGGGAAAAAGGGGGCGGCAGACGCGACTCTGGGGCGGATTTGTTCAATTCGCAAGTGGCGCTCGTGACTTGCCTTGGAAATGAGCTACAGTGGCTGCTGCTGCTGCTGTTGCTGTTGTTATTGTTGCTGCTGCTGCTGCGCAAATGGGCGAAAATCGAAGGCGTCGCCAAAAGCCGAAAGCAAATACAGGCCACCACAAAGGCGAGCACAAAGCGAAAGAAAAAAAAAAAAGAAAAAACCCAGCAAAGGCAGCACCTGAAATATAGACAAAAACCCCAAGTGGATACAGCTAATCATCGGCCACTTCTGTCAAGGTTAATGCCAATGCCAAACGGTTAAGGGTAATGGGTTAGGGTTAAGGGCGCCAACCCCCGAAAATCGCCTCTCAAAATAGAAAATAGAACAAAGAAAAACAAAATTCCAAAAAAAAAAAAATAAAAAGGGGTGGGTGGGCGGTATACATCCGCATCAAGGTCACCGGCCGGCCACTGTCGTCGTTATCAACAACGAAACGTATTTAATTTGCCACTGATAGGGCTTTAATCGAGCAGCCGAGCGAAACTTCCTGGCCCGTGAAATATTTACAATCTTACCCCACTTTACAACGCCCAGATAATGCATATTAAAAAACCGGAAACCGGAATTGTATACCAATCTGCATTGAATTGGCTCTGAAAAAGCTATAGGTAAGTGGGTAAGTAGTACTAGATAATCAGGCAGACGTGTTTTAATTGAGAGAACTGTTGACAAAGGGCGTAACTCCGGCTTTTTATCATCAATTATGGAGATTAATTATAGATTTATATTATTTTCAAGCTGGAGAATGTTAAAAAAAAACGGGGTCTTCACCTCTGTTTCCCCTTCGAAATACCCTAAAGTGCAGCACATTTCTCTTAATTTTTTTTCGGGGTCGCCTTTGGCCAAATTCCAATTACATGCCACGCCCACTAGCCATCGGGTACCCACCACTCCTCCAGGCCATCTAAGACGGGGCAGGCATTAGAAGTCACGTTCACCCAATTAATTAATGGCACACCGCAGAAATGGGGAAATGCGACGACGACGGCGACGGCGACCCAAACTCAAACCAAAAAACTGAAAACCGATAGAAAAAAAAAACCCAAACCAGATATCAACGGGAGGCAGCAACTGCACAATCGAGTCGCGGCAAGACGAGAGCCACTTTGCATGATTAGGAAATTGGATCAGGCAACGGAGCACCCAGGCCAGAGCCCGGAGTGGGTTCGAGCCACCGAGCGGGTTGGACGAGTCGAGGCGAGTCGATCAAGAGGTGATTTCAATTCTGGTTCTAGCCAAAAAAAACAAAACTAAAAAGAATTAAGACAGTGAAGCTCCACTAAGGCATACTACTGTGGAAGAACAGTAAGGTTAATTTTCCATTTTCACTTCGTGGCCTGGGGAAACGTGAAGAATGTTGCAGAAGGGTTTGGTGATTCTACCATGAGTTTAAAAAAGGATTTTAAATAAATATTGAAAATGGAAGAGATTACGAAAAAATTCAAGACAAATAACCAAATAAAGTAAGCTTTGTTTCGCTCTTATTTAATGTGTAAAAATATTATTCCCTTTTGGAGGTTTTCCCTTAAATTTCCCTTTATTCCTGACTCTATTCCCAAGTAATTATATTTTTTTAATGTCATCAATTATTCATTTTGCTTGAATCCAAGCTCTTTTTTAATAAACAACTAATTATTAAGACGCTTCCCTTAAACAATTAGAATAGTAGTCAAGGTTAGACATGTTCTACTGTAGCTCAAATAAGAAAACTGGGCTAGGCGGATTTAAAGAAACTGTCAAATAGCGAAGGAATAGGAGAAGGAATACGTGGTGAAGAGGGAGGAGATGACACCAAATTGGTAAATTGGCAAATTGGTAATTGGCACACCCGATGAAGACCATGATAATGAAGATCGTTCATAAAGTCCACATCGGCGAACGCATCATCTTCATAATAATGCCGTTGGCTCGTGTATGCAAAGTCCTCGGGGCTCAGGGGCTCTCGGGCCTCTCAACTTGACCAATATTTGTTAGTCTTCTCCTGACCAGTTTCAATGTTGCTGTTATTGTTATTGTTACTGCGGCTCTAACCAGTTTTTGGAGATGGAGAGAGGGCCGCCGCCGGAGAGTTAGCCCATTAGCGAGAGCGGCCACGAAAACGCGAATTGTTAAACGAAAACAAAACAAAAAAACGGTTGAAAAAAATATTATAAATAAAAAAAAATAAATTAAACAAAGCTTACTGTAAAAAATAATTTAATTCTTTCAAAACAATAAAAAATAATAATATTTTTAATGTATAAAATATATAACATATTGATAACTAAAGTTTAAATCGGTTTTTTATTAATATTATCGATATCTAAATGGTTCGATTATTTATATTTACTTTAATTTATCGAAAATGTAAACCTATTTAATTTATATACATTTTATATTCGAATATTTATTTTGATAAAACACTAGGTTTGTGCTCTTTCCATTTTTTGTTTATTATTTTAGCTTTATATTGAATTTCAATATTTTATGTATAAATGGCAAGCCTCAAAGCACTTTATTTCTTGCCGTGCACAAAATGTGAAATGCTGAATGAATGGGCACACACACAGCACAGCAAAGGCACAAGGAAAACAACAAATAAATAAAACAAGAGCCATGGAATTTGAGTTTTAGTTTGCTTGGAATGCTATGCTTTCTAACTGCCGCGATCGCGATAGTTCCTGAACAGTTCCATGCATAACATACAAACATATAAGCATATTTCGTATCCCCCCAGGGGGAACGTCGAATCAAAAAGTATAAAACAAAAGGAGAAAAAAAATAGCGACCAATAAAACATTAAATCTGCTTCACATTGAGCAGAGCAATAAAAAATACAAAAAAAATGGCAACTAAATGACATAATCATTGTGGAAACACAAAGGCGAAACATGCTGATTTTCAATGCAAATAAAACACACAATTTCGAGTACTAAATAAAATAATAAACTAAAACGATTGAGGCTGAATGTGTGCCGACACACATGAACATATGTAAGTAGTTATTTAGTTAAATATTAATTCCGAGCAGCGATTTAAGGCAGTCATAAAGGCTGTTGTTTCAATGAACCCCCACAGCATTTGCTTGACATGAACACTTTCGGTCAAGATAGTGTACATTATATCCGGAGGTTAAAAGAATAAGGTAAATCTTAATGTCAACATAGAGCTTATTATAACAAAAAAAAAACAATGTTAATGAAGCTTGTTAACAGAAAACAATTGAGATAACTCTTGCCATTTAATTTTCTTTCAATTCCCTTATATTTTCTTATATTAAATATGAGGTTAAGTGTGGAGGTTATAATACATACTTATAATAATATAATACTACGAAAGAAATGAATTAAATATAGATAATTTAAGAGATAACT
>JAEIIG010016688.1:0-21441 GCA_018904695.1 Drosophila parvula
AACAACGAAATGCTTATTATTGGCATATTTCAAGATTCATTAACTATCTAGGTTAATAGAAACAAACAATTATATAATGAAAAAATAAAGAGAAACCTACAGTATCTACACTAACTACTACTATGGCAGTAGTATGGCAGGCATTAATTTCATTAATTCCTAAAAAAAAAAAAGTGTGTGCATAGGCAGCGTTTCATTTATTCCGTGAAATACGACAATGTTTAATGTAAATCTTGTAACCGCTAAGTTCTGCTGTTTCATACAAACAAAAAAACTGTTTCATACATTTTATTAAATGATACATTTAATATTTCTTGTTGTATTTTTCATTTAAATGAAAAAACCATTTCAAATCATTTGGGAATATGAAATTTCAGTTGATTTCCTCTTCCCGTTTTTGATTACTGATTTAAGTTGTTAATATGTGCACCACTTTAAGGATTATTTTCAGACAGTTATCATGCCTTAAGGGCCTCTGGGCTCTTCAGTTCCCTCTGACAGTCACTCACCGAATCCCTCGCGGATGCGACCCGTTGACAGCTCTATCGTGCGCATCCCTGATCCTTGGTCCGCTGGCTGGGCGACTCCAGTGCCGTTCGCCCCGCTGCCATTGTGATGGTGGCTAGAAGACGCCGCCGCTGTCTGCGCTGCGGAGGGGGCAGCGGACGCTTTTTGGTTTATTAGTTGCGGGGGGTGACGGGCCGACGCCGGGCCAGAGCCACTCGCACTCGCACTCGCACTTGGAGGCGCACTGGCACCGCTGACAACGCCACTGCCGGATGCACTAAGATTAACGTGCGTGCTCTCAGTTGTCAAGACAGCGGGCGCCACATCCGGGGATGCTCCCTGGCCCTCGCCCGGTGTCGCAGCTGTGGTCGAGGAGACGGTCGGGCGCTGTGGAGAGGCAATAATATTGGGTAAATAATGCATTGGTCTTGGCCCTAAGGCGGCAAAGTGCCAAGGGTCAGTGGCAGAAAATTATGGAAATGCACGACGAAAATCAATTTTATTGATTTTTTCTTTTAGTTTTTTAGCTTTTAGAGGGGCACCAAGTCGATAAACTCGTATCTGTATAAGTAAACTTTCGACTGCGAATTTTACTAGGTACACTGTGCGGCACGGCACGTTCTCGGTTGACAAAACCCCGAGCCAAAGATAGATTCGCCAAGGCAATCCACTCAAAAAATGCCTGGCTCTGAGCCCACAAAAGCGTTCAAATTTATTTGTTTGCTTTCGAGCTTCAAACAATTCTCACGTATTGAATCGCTAAATAGTTTCAGTCGTTATTAGTTACGTTTAATTACCTCTATGTACAGTTTGGAATTACATTTTAATGGCACCAGCGCACATCTTTTGAGTTTGCCAACCAAACCTCAGACTCCAAGTAGTGTTATCTTTGTTATTGCAAATATAACGGAGATTCTTTTCGGTAGTTTTGTATTTATAATCAAGAAAGCGATAATGTCATTTATTAGATGCTGATAAGAAGGGTAAACAGTAAATACTTAGAGATAAAATTGGCTACTGTACGGTATCTAGGTAGTTTTGTCTCTAAACTTATATTGCTGGGAGTAATCTTCACATATTGAGAAGTTATTTAATTTATTGCCTATTATTTACTACCTATGTACGTGTTTTACTTAAACATATTAGAAATGAAATGCCATTAGTAATAAGCTCATTTACTGGCAAATAAGAACCATTTTATTTTACGAATAAAACCTTCATAGCTACAGTTTTAACGGTATATATAAGCTGGCTGCTGGTAAGTAAAAATCAATTATAATAAATAGAAATAGGAAATATTTACGAAAAGGTATCTGTTGCAAGCTGATAGCTCTCAGCGAAATTCATAACGTACTTTGTTTACCTTCTAGCAGTCAGGTGTGAGCTGTGATGTAAACAAAAGCGAACACACTTCTAGGGAACTTCTCAGCGAATGTTAACTAATCTAAATCATGACTGACATTCTCAGCTAAACTGAAGCTGAAAAATATGAGCCAAGGCCCGACAAAAAATAAAACACATTTTAAAACGGAATTTGTGTGACGTGTCGGCGTTTAAAAACAAGTCAGGTTGGGGTAAGTTGACTCAGACCTTATCACCGGATGGGCCCCGTTTCAACTCCAACTCTCAGCAGTCGTTTGTCATGCGTGCAACGTCCTAAAAATCAAGCAGAAGAAAGCCAGAAAACCAACAACCTCACATAACAACTCCATTCAAAGCCAAGGTACAGGTAAGTCTTGATAGAGGGAATTCATATAGAAGTCTATGAAATGGGATCTACACAAAATTAACTTCAATATACAACCAGGGAAAATAACTACAAGAAATTAGGCATAAAAATATATACACAACAAGATTTGTTAATTTTAAATATTGTAGTGATTTGTTAAGATCATAATTAGTTTTAATTAACTCATTGAACGAATGGAAGACACTAAAACAGTGGTGAGAAGAACGGTCGCATTCTTTACCTATACTTTCTTCTATCACGCCTACTGACACATAACGCTAACAAGCACGTGCTGTGTGGCACAAGGGCCACTTGAGTGTACTGACCGTCCAAGAGATATGCTTTCAAAACAATTTGTGTGTTACAATAATGATCGTGGCCTTCTGCCGGCTAAGGAGTTTCTCTTATCCGAGGTCTGCCTGTACCGCAAACTAGTGTGCGAGCGAGAGGGCGACGAGGGCCTGGCGTGCATAGGAATGCGTATCGCTGCCTCGCCAGGGGCAGGGAGAGTGAGATATGGAGAGGGCCCGCTTATTGAGAGCTAGCGGGAGAGCAACTGACCTGGACAGGTGTGGTTGTTGTTGGCGACGGATCGTTGGGACTGCGCGAGCGCGCCCTCCTGTTGTTGTTGCTGCTCACCACCGACGGCGGCGGCGGCAGAGTCAACTTGTTTTGTTGCTGCTGCTGCTGCTGCTGCTGCGGCTGCGGTTGCTGTGTGGCATCGCTGTTATTGTTTTTCTCACCGCCGTCCGCCTCGTCGTCGAACTTAACCCAATTCCTGGGCCTGGCCGCCTGCCTGTCCTCGTCGGTCTCGTTGAGGGCCACATCCTCCAGCGGATGGCTCTGCGCCTGCGCCTGCGTCTTGCCCTCCTCCATCTGGACAGCTCCTGTTCCCCTCCCTCCTTCTTCTACCTTCTACCTTCCGACTGAGGCGCGTGCCCGGGGCTGTTACTTTTCGGGGGTTGGACGAGCGTGTGACCTGGACTGATGCAGCCAGCTGCTTATGCGTTTTGTTTTCGCGCTTGGCTATTTCGCCTTACATAACCTCAATTCCGGTTCACACTTCAGTTGCGCTGTGCTGCCTATTATCGTTTCGCTGTTGTTTCTGCTGCTGTGCCGCTGCACAACGCGCCGGATACGTGTTGGCCGCTCGCGCGTTCAGTTCGAACTGCCGCAGCCGCGCCCAGCAACAAAAAACACGCTAAGCACACACGCACACACAGACACAGGGCGGTGAGCGAGAGAAAACAACAAAAGTTGGCTCAGAGCGAGAAGCTCGGCTCAAAGGGGCGCTCAGATCTACCGAGCTTTCCCTCTCACATGCTCTCCCGAGCAGCACAGAGAGAGAAATTGGTCTACCTTTTAATTTGAATTCCTAAAAACAAATTAGTCTTATTTTTAACACATGACAAGCAAAGACTTTGGACAGATACTTTATTATCTTTAGTTGTAATTTATTATCTATAGATAAGTTTAATTTTGTTGTAGCTTGCTTAATTTAGTGCTAAGTATTATAAAGAATATGGATCTTATACATTTTAAATATATATTATCTGAAAGTGGAAAAATAAACAAGAACATAATTAGCAATCAATAGTTAATACTAGATTTTCAGTTTGTTATTTATCTTGTTATTGAGATTATATTTGTTTTCCGTGCACCAACCGCTCTCTCACTCTCTCTCTCTCTCCGTCTGTGGAGTTCTGTTTTGATTGCTCACATGACACGTTTTAGCTTTTTCAAGTATCTGCAGCTGCCCTGTTGTATCTGTATCTTTGTGAGTCACACTTCCACCGCGCAATGATCACTTTTTATCTTCGTTTGTTTGGAGCAAATTGTAGTAGCCGAATATTTCGCAATAGCGAATGCTTCTTCCCTCGCTGCTCTTGAATGATAAGCCACAGTGCCTTGTCTCCGATTTCAAAACCAATAAACACCGCTTATCTGCCGTAATTATGGGGTGAAATATACATTCGTATCGGTCAGATACAAGTGCAAGTGCTTAAGCAATTTATACAAGGCGAGGGACAGATAATTCACATAATTCCCTGCAGCTGTATATGGCACCTGAAGAGACAGTAACAACCAGATAATAAACCATTTAAACATTTTATTTAAGCAAACGAATTGGCACACAGCTTATATTAACAATTATTAAAGCTATTTACTTTAATTAAACAATCGGCTAAGTTCTGTTTTAAGTTACGGAATCTCACCCGACGAATCCCAGCCCTTCTGCCTTATATAAATTCTATACATTTTCAAAACCATTCTTGCAACCTTCCCCCCTTACCCAACTTCAACACACTATAGTATTTAGGGAAATACCAAACGAAGAATGCAATTTGAAATCAATTTTGACGTTTGTTATGCCATTCAGCGCGCTTCGATCGGGTCCTGTTTTCCATGTCCGTGTCCCCCCCTTTCGATAAGCGGAGCAGAATGAATTTATGGCAACAGGGCAACGAAAGGATGCGGCGGAAGGATGGCTGGACCGCATAGTTCACGCCTGGACGGAGCGAAGCAACAAACATTTTTTGGCTCGAATAAAATGTAAAATGCAAGAAGAACCCACAACATTATAGTGGCAATTGTTCGACTGGGCAGCCACAGAAAACTTTTGCCGCCCATAAATTATGCTGGAAAATTATTATATAAGCGGCCGGTGTCGAACGACGCCAAAGAAATTGGCCCTCAGCCAACCGAGCAGCACGAGATAGATCGGGCGCAAGGCGAAAACTGGGCAACGGGCACACCAACCATTGGCAAAAGTGGTTAAGCAAATTATGGCCTGGCCCAGAGGCATTTGAAACTGTTTCTGCTAAAGTTTTTCGCATGTGGGTGGGATACATCTTGCCATGGATGGCTACTCCAAGGCAGTTAAGTGCATCTGACATCCCAGAAAGCAGTCCGGCAGATGCTAGAAACTTTGACAAACATCTGTGAGAGTAAGGAACACTTTATGGATGTTTTGAAATATTTATTCTATCCATATACACTGTCTCAATCATACAATGATGTTTTCCGAAACTACTACTCAAGATTTTAAAGTGCAAGGCAGCACGCGAAAACTATAAAGTATTGTATAAAGTATAAATATAAATAAAAGTATATAAATATATAAAGTATTGCTAACTTTAAATTCTAATAGGAAATATTAGATATATATTATTTAAATATTAAAGAGTGGTTCCGTCCTTATCATCTATCAAAATCGTTGAGACAATAACTTATTTTTATTTAAAGTTTACATTTGAAGTAAGTAGTGTTTATAAAAACAGAACGATGGTGTCGGTAACTAGTATCAAACTGTTCAAAAAATATATTTGGATAACAAAATTCATGCTTCAGATGTCAGAATTTTTTCTTTGAAAAATGTGTAAACTAATTAAGACCAATCCGAATCCCAATAAAGGAGATTTTAGAAAATAAATAATTTTATTATTGATTTGGTCTCTTAATTTCCATTTTTTGACATTTGTACACCCTGCAGGGTATATAAGCTCGTAATGTACCACCAGGCAAGTCAATTTAGTCATGTCCGCCTGTCAGTCTGTCAGTTAATATGCAAACTAGTCTCTCATATATCGTATAACTGTATTAAAAGTTAAGAAAATAAGCATTAGATTGTTGTTTTTATTGATAAATATTTTATACACCTACTTACTGTAAAGACTCTTCCAATTTAATCGAATTCATTTTTTTGCAACCTTCAAGAGTATACAAAATTCAAAGTCGGATGATTATTTTATATAGCTGCCATACGAATCGGTTAAGTTCTGTAGGAAATTAGTAATATCAGTAAAAGTTCAGTGCTTTTATTTCAAAACTAATCTATATATTTGTAATCTGCAGGGTACATATATAATATTATCCATTGTTTCTTTCTTGTTAATTAAGAATTCAGTATGAAATGATTAAATCAATCCTGATTCGGGATTAATATGCAAAGTAATCTTAATTATTCTTGATTCAAGCTTCAAAACTCTTTTATTTGTAGCTAAGAGCGAAATATATAGTACATCTCATTTTTTTCCTTCTTGTAATTTTTTATATATATTCAAGATCCCGACACTACTATATTGTTTGACTCGCTAACGTGGCTCCGTCTGTGCATTCTGACACACGAGATTGAATATCGGCCGGAGTACAAGAAATGTGAGTAAGCGTTTAATATGTTTTATTTACTACTATATGATTTAATAACAATAACAACTTGTTACCCCATAAATACAGATTATCAGACAACTCAGGCCTTTTAAAAATGTATCCGAAACTTTCAGTGGTGCTACCCCTTCAGCTATAAGTATTCCGTAAGTCAAACTTTCCGCTTCTGAGCTCGCCATCGTCGTCAACCCACCTCGAATAACTCTTTTCTGCTGAGCCGTAAATCGCTCAACAGTCTGAGAATCCTTTGTGGCTCGGCCTGAGTGAAAAGGCAGAAGAACTGCAGCAGCAACGGGCTCGTAGGATGCGGGGGCATTGAGGCCCGGGGAAGGGCCCAGTCAAGCGGGCAAGCAGCCAGCCAAGAGTCTAATTAGGCCAAATTAATTGCCTGCGCTTTTGACACTTGCAAAGACTGAATCAGCCCATCCCGAAAGAGTCAACAAGAAAGCAAGACAGCCTGCTTGCGGGCGAAGCCAAGTACAACACTCAAATGTCTATTTGCAACCAACCGCCGACCGCCAATGGCCCTGTCCCGCCCCCTTTGGTCCGCCGCCCCTTGGGCGGGAAAGAGTAATGTTGGCAATTTGTTGGTCGTCGTCTTATTAACCCGCAACAGGAGACGAAGAAGTTGGCGGCAACTTTTTGGCCAGCGCGAGAGTGTCCAACGGGCATATAAATTAGCCGAGACAGAAGTTGCCAGCTGAAAAGACAGGCAAAGTTTTGGCATCAAAAAATGTTTTCAAATTAAGCTAATTTATATAATATAAACACGCCTAATGAGTTCCTCCCCGGCCCATTCGCTGGGAAGGGTGGTGGCCATAATTTGTGGGTTCCACCACCAACTAAAGTAGGCGGCCAAAAACAGGAACCAAACATACATAAGTAATTCGCGTAGTGCGCTGAACATTTTGATTTGCCTCGTCCACCTTTTAAGACCCTTTGAAAGTGGCAACATTCACCCAGCCCGGCGTTTTTGCTGCTATTATGGTTTTTGGTTGGTTCTTGTTCTTGTTCTTGTTTTTGTTTTGCCTTCACAGTTGGCTGGCGGAATTAACGTGACTTGCATAACGCCCGAAAGTATGCAACGCGGCTGTAAAGTGTCACCATCACCATTCGCTGCGAACCTTTCTGCTCCTTAGCACCAGGACTCGCTGTTCGGCGAAAATAAAAACAAAATGCAACTAGGGAAACGTGTCACAAACTTTATGCTCCTGCCACGCGTCACGCACGCGATTTTCTCTTAGTTGTTTGTCACTTTGTCGGCGCCTTTCTGCCGCTCCACATTGCGATACTCTTGATACTTGGTTCTAGGTCCTAGGTCCTAGGTCCTTGCCTTGCCTTGCGACTTGCCCAAGAAAAATTGCACTGAAAATTAAGTGAACTGCCATTCCCGGCGCTGCATAAATTAGTGAGCTGAGATTTAAACTGGAGCGGATCTAAAACTGAAGTAAAATAACGCCAATTTTCACTAAAGTTTTTGGAAACGGAAGCTGAGATGCTGTTGTGATCCTACTCCCAGGATATTTAAGTTGCGAGCTTGCAAATTAAACAATTAGATAGTGAGAAATGTAAGCGGACTGTAACCGTTGTTTTGTACAAATTTAAACAAAAATAAATGAAATTTTCGATAAGTATCGTATTAGTTGGTGATAGTAATAAGCTCAAGTTATGTAATGCTAAATAAAGCTGGTTATATCTCATATATGTTAACTATCTAGTCCCAATTAAATTGATTTAATTAGTTGAAGTTGAACTATACATTTCCATTTGCGTTCGCTTGACACACTTGAAAACCACTTGAGTTTATAATAATTCCCAACATGTTGCAGAAGAAACCACAAGGACACGCACACAAACTGGGACTTGCCAGCAGCTACCCGAGAACAGTGGAAGTGACAGTGCAATGGCCCACAGTAGATCCAGGTCGGTTGACCGGGCATGTGGCTAGACCACGACTGTAGTTGCCACATGTCACCTTTCATAAAACATAGAATCACTCGGGGTATGAAGCTGTATGGCACTTCACACTAGCCGAGAGTGAAATGTGGCCAACACATCGTTGTAAACTGTCTTGGAGCAAACATGGAGCAGCCCTGAAGTGGGCCAATCTCGGCACTTGGAAATTGAAACGTTGAATGGGCGTGCGAGTGATGAAGACGTATTTGCCAAGGGTCGGCCTGACCACCAAGTAAGTTTATTGGACAAAGGTGCAAGTGAAAGTCAAATTTTGGGGAACTTCTGGTGTGGAATGCTGATACAAAAGGCTAAGGGGCACATATTAAATAACAAAAGGCTCCCAGATAACCCATAAATTACTTTTTTGAAGAAAAACCCCTTAAGTTTGTCTTGAGAAGATGTCGTAAGCAGACACTTGAGGATTCTGAATCGAAATCTTAGCTAAGTTTTTATTTAGAAGGCTAGGACTGTAGTAGAATGTTTAGCAAAGTTGTTACAATATAAGACCACTTTTGGAACTTAGTTGTAGACTACCAGATATTTATTAATAATTCAATTTGTGTTTTTATGAAGCTTACAACAAAATAACAAGTAGCAGCAAAGGGAAGTTGGATATATCTTTAATAAATTAATTTAAGCCTTAAGAAACTGATTTGTTAAACATCTGCAAGTATATTTGGACAGACACGAACCATCTCAACCTCCCCTTATTACGAGTAGACGACAAAAAAGCTACTTCAGCGTAAATCATTATAATAATTCAACTAGAGGACCCCCGCGGAATAAAGTCAACGGTGAAAGTTTTTCAGAAGCCAGACATAGATGGAGAATGGAGGAGACAAGCAGCTAGACCACTCCAGACGGACGAACACCAAATGCATTTAAGTAGAAAATTTTTCCAAAAAAAAAAAGGAAAACTAGACAGAAAGTAAAATTTAGCAAGCCGGAGCTTTTTTACTCTTGCAGCTACTCTTCATTTTTTTCATATTGTGTTCTTAGGATATTGTTAACTTCTTTTCCTTACATACTTTTAATAAAATAACTTTAGCAAAACTGAATCTGACTGACTTAGGTACATCGAACGATAATCTGTTACCAAAACTATAATACTCTGCAAGAGTATATAAATCAGAGGGACTTTGACTTGATATAAGGGCTCTTAAACGATTTGGTCGTGTCCATGGTCCTTTGGAACTTTTTCTTGCCAGAAACAGTGTCTGCCTTTATTTAAAAATCCCTTGGCAACAACTTTGCCAAATCAGTTGCGAGCTGACCAAATAAAAACCTCACAACTTGCAGCAGCAATAATAAAATCATATTTAAAAGTTTCACACCAAAGCAAAAAAAAAAAGGAGAGCGACATGAAAGGAAGAAAAATATGTGCAAGAACTTGCCACATTTCCATAACAAAACTTTTGCCTTAAAAACAGAAAAGTGTTTTGAGCTTCTCGACACTAGGCAAAACAGTAGGAAAAGTATAAAAAGAACCGAAACTAACCAACTAAACTTTTATTAAAATTGTAAATATTTATCAACATTCATAAAGAGCTGCAGTCATAGGAAAAGTAACAGAACAAAGGGCTGGACTTATTTTGAAGTGATTAAGAAATATAATTATTTATATACACATTTACCAAGGGCCTATAATATACAAAAAAAAAGTCTTTTACAAAATGATAAACAAAAAGAACAGATTTATCGGTGCATATATCGTAACTACCTTTATATTTTACCTTCTTTTTACGATCTTAATGCAGGGAAGTCGATCCCAGCCAAGCCTTATAAAAAGTGCAAGAAATCTAACCTCCATAACATTTACATTATTTACATTTTATATTACATTTTATACATTAATTAATATATTATTCTGGAAGGGAGATCAGCTGGATTGCACCTTTTTAGTCTTCTTTTCCTGGGTAGGTTTAGAAGACGTCTTGCTATTTCGTTGTGGTGACCGCTCAGACGTTGCTCATACTTGGTAGCGTTTGCTAACCCTTAAGTCCCTTTCTATGTCCCTATTACGCATGTACCAGGGGCATCGCAAAGTCTTCGTAATATTTTCGCCTGGGCTAATTAAATTAAGACCTATTTTACAATATTTTCCGTTAGGATAAACGTGCTGGTTATTACAATCACATAAACGTAGTTCGCCCTCCTATAACTAGTGATATTTATCCGACTAGCAGAGAGAGTAACAGTAATTAGACACAGGTATTTCATTCAATCTACGTCAAGTTGTTGCACGCGTAATAAAGACCCAGATTTCGTATGCTGATGCTATGGTAAAGTAAGAATATTTCATTCCAACTTAAACGGCGACAAGAATGTGCGTCTGTGCTCAACCCAGTTCTCGAGCATTTTCCGCCCGTCTCGAGAACAAAAGGAGCAAATTTGCATTGCATAAAATTAAAGCGAACGAGTGTTTAACATATGTAATTTTGACAAACACAAAGACAAAGCGGAAGGAGGAGAAACCGCGAAAAGAAAACTGACAGAGGATCATATTAATGCAATTTAACAGGGCGTATGCATAATATTTAGCTAAGCCGAAACCCAAAAAAACACCGAGCAGCGAAACTTAATTAAAAATATGTGCGCATAATTATAACTATATTTAGCAAGCAACAGCCTCACACTTACTCTCTCACCCGCACAAGCTTGGAAATGTGCATTAATTTCGCATGCAAAAAATAGGGAGCAGCTGCACACAAAAGCCCTACGCAAAAAAGTATGCTACAATCTTTTTTTTAGCCTCCGCTCACTGTACGAAATAGTTTTCTTTGTTTTGGTTTTAAATTGCTAGAGATTAGAACGAGGCATGGAGCTTAAGTACATATATGCAAACATTCAAAATTAATAACCTTCCCAATTTCTTATAGCTTTCACTTAAAAACCAATTAAAAATAAATTAAGACCACTTACCAAATATTATATTTTGGATGTTTATGTGTTTCCTATTTCTTTCTCCATATCTCTAGCATACTTCTAGCATATCACCGTGCCATGAACGTGTCATCAATGTGTCATCATCGACTTCTGCCGACTTAAGTCGACTTAAGTCCGGCATTCGTGGTAAAATCGTGGCTCGCTCTCTCATTTTGCTTTATTCTCTCTCTCTTCAAAAGTAAAACAAAGTTGATGACAGTTCGATGAATATCTAATGAAATGTTAATGAATGTCCTAAAATGTTGATGAAAAAACCAAAAAAAATGTTTAATAATAGTTGAGGAAAGTTTGATAACAAGTTTATAAATAGTCGATAAATAAGGTTGATGAATATTCCAAGAAATCTCGATGAATATGTGGTTTACAATTTTGATGACAAAACAAAGGTTTTTTTAATGAAAAGTTGATCAATTTATCACTGATGACAGCACATAACATCTCCATGTAACTTCATCAATTATTTTTTTAGGGAAATGTATGCATGATTCATCATCAACACCGAAGACTTTTTGATGACTTTCAGATGAATTACTGATGACAAGAGAGACACCTCGTTTTGTTTGGTCTTGATAGAGCAGTCGAGTGATCATAATACTTGAGACTATTTAACAAGATCTGGCTATTAGTAGACATATACATACGTATGTTTCCGAACTCTAACCATGAATCTTTTGTAGATAATTCTAGCTTATTGGTCGATCTCAACATTTAGCGCGGGCTTAAAGCTATTGGTCGTTGAATTTGTAATTTGGATTTTATTTTTTATTTACATTATTGTTAATTAATCAGTCCAACAAATAAATATTTAAAAATAATATTTCATCTACAATGGCTTGACTCTTGCATTACACCCTATCCGAAGGGCTTGATTCCTGAAACAATTTGATATAGCGTGCCATACTCCAAATGATTGCATTAACTTTCTTGCATTCTTTACCATGTATTATTTAAATTTTTAGCGTAATTTACCAAATAGTTTATATATAAATCATGCTTCCCGACTTGAGAGATAATCAAGAATATAATAAGAAAATATATATATTTTATAATACCATCAAATTGATCCATTTTGCCAAGTGTAAATTGTAAACGGCCTTTGCTGATGATGATGATCCTGTGCCGGGTTTTGTCAACACGCCGCCAACATCCTCGTCCTGGTGTCCTGATGAGCGTCAGCAGTTACCGTAAATTATTTTATTTATACCGTTGGCCAGGCGCGGAGGAATCGCGGGGCCGGAAGCTGCACACTGTGAGCTGTCTGTGTGCTTGACTTAATAAAATAAATTTAGAAGCTGCCTGGCTCGTGCATCTCGTGCATCTCCCTCCATCACCGTCCCCCTCGCGCTCATCACGCCTCAGTTGGGCGGGTGTGCAAAACGACAAAATGTGCATAATGTGTGTCGGTGTGCGCTGTGTGTGAGAGTGTGAGTGCGAGCGCACTAGCCTGCCGTTTATTATTTATGCATGCTGTGCAACATTTTCACCCAGCAGCTGCACAACAAACGCGAAAACGTGGCACGGCTGCCTGGCCATCCGATTTTTTTCCTTTGTGCCTTGTTTAGCTTTGCATCACTCGCGCACAGTGAAACGAAAGAGCTTGAGCACAGTGCACAGTGCACACTATACATATTCGAATACACCAATTAAGTCTCCCACAGCATATAGTTGGCCGAGGCAACTTATTGAAAAAAGATTGTCCTCGACTTAAGGCGAATGTTGATATACGAAATTATAGAAACATTTTTATAAAATTCCAAATAAAATCCATATCCATTAAAACCACTGATTACTAATCGTTTTTTTCGGTCTTTCCTATGGCTGATTCAGAATTTTTTTTTTATAGTGCAATTTAAGAAGCCCATTACAATTTGCGAATAAAATTTAAAAATTTATAGCTTTAAGGGAATGAAAAATGAACATATTGATTAATTTAGAATTTTATGAAGAATATATGCCATTTCTATATATAAACTACATGTAAACTTATACCTTAGAATATCATGTCCGGTAATAATAAATACAGAAAACTTTTTAAGAGTGAAGAAAGTTACGTTTGTCCAATTCAATCACAGATTTTATTTTTTATGACTCTAATATTCAATTTCTACGGTAGCCACCAAATTATATACAAATGAATTTAATTTCGCTCTTTTATAACATCTCGCTTTAAAGAGTCCTATCTATCTATCTATCTATCTATCTTCCTGCAGTTTCATATGTTTTCAATAAACCAATGTCATCGACTTCGACTTTAGCCGAGCAGACGCTCTCATTCGACAATCGTTTCAAAACAGGATCTCTTGATCTCTTGATCGATTAAATTTCGATAAACTTTTCGCCTAAAATGTTGATGACAATACCCAGTTAATATTGATGATTATTACAAAGGTTATGAATCTTTTAAGGAAAACAAGCCGATGTTTATTTTATTAGTAATTTATATGGAACTTCATGGATGATTCACCAACAACACCGAAGTTTTTTAGATCGCTGTCTGATAAGTTACTGATGAATACTATTGCAGGATTGCTCTCTACCGCTTGGCTAGCCCCAAGCAGCAGCAACATCACTTGGTAGCGAACAAGACATTTACTTTTAGCTGCTCTCTGAGAGAGTTTTACATCTTGTCTCTCCGAACACAATTGAGCGCAATCACAACAGAAAGAGGGAAACCGTTACAACCACAAGAGAGGTCGCTCTTATAAGATTCTTGCGTTCGGTCTTGGGAGAGGATTGGTTGATCATAACGGTTGAACCCATTTTACGAGCTCTGGATCTGATTTCAAATAATCAAAGATAATACAATTAGCATCAATAATAACTGAAATGACATAATTAGATTATGCTTGCTGGACGATTGTCTGACTTAATTATATAACTTTACCTTGAATTCTATTTTATTTTTATTAAATGAGCCACAGTCCGTTTAAAAAACTGGAATTTTTTTATATAATTGCTTTACATAATTGAGTTTGACAACAATTTGCAAATTGCTTGCTAACCGACCTCAAAACTTTTTAAATTGGATTTATTTTTCAGCGTTTAGTGCGATTTATTTATTTTTACCTATGCGGCTTTGTCTGTGCGATTCACTTGCCATTTTTCACTTCATGCGCTTGGGATTTGCTTTTGTTTTGTCACCCACAATTGTTGGCATTTAGATAATCAAAATATATCACAATATTTTCCAATTTAATTGGGTAGCACAAAAGCTGGAAAATAAACAGAAACACTCGCTTCCAATTAACATGGTATTTGTTCAAATATTTGATGTTGAGTGAATGTCTCGATTTATTGATTTGATTGATGCTTATATTTTGATGTTTATTTATTGTAGTATTGAAGGGAAATTTAGTGATTGTTGTAACAGATGGAGTACATGAAAAATATAATAATTTCAAAAGAGACATGAATTAAAGCAAATGTTCCAGTTACGCGTATTCCGTGCACTTAAATGCCGATATACGTTAACATATATTTTTAAATTTTTAAATTGAGCCCCAAAGGCAACAAATAGTTCCGTAAATCACTTTAAAATTGAATTTATTCGAAAAAGAGCCACAACAAAAGACGACAGCGAAAATGCACGGCGGCCACAATGTAACTAGGACAACCTGCAGCAGGCAGGACAATAAAATGCATAAAAAAATCATTTTCGTTTCTCTTTTCTCACATTTATTATTATTATTTTTGCTATTACTATTTTCGAAAGCCGGCGTCCTATTGTATGGCTGGGCATCATTAAATCTATGGATAGGTCGATTTAATAAGTGGGGCTGGCCAAGGCAAACAGAGCACTGGCAAAGGATACATAGTCCTCCATGTCCTGAGGGCACTCCATTGTGAGCGTAGGCAAAAATTAAAGCTGCGCCTTTGGTCAGCAATGTTCGTGTGGGTGCTGGTGAGCTTCGCAAAGCAATTTACAAAAGTTTTTCCATCAAAAATCCGCTGTCAGTATAAATATCCTTAAAATAGCCAACACGGCTGCTAAGCACACACACACACACTTAGCAGCTCATGGATGATGAAGGATCCTGGTCGCTTCCTGGCTGGCTGCACTTTGCTCCTGCCTGCAGGAATATGATTTATGGATGCATGTGCTGATATATGCCATGTGCCTCCTGTCTGCCCCATGCCCTCTCCCCCGACAACCCACTCCCCACTCCCCACTCCCTCCTCCACCGCCACCCGATCCGCTGCTCCACTGCACGTCCGTCTATTGTTGGCGCCGAAAATTATGCTACAAAATTTTTCCTCTCTATAACTAGCTCGCACACTCTTGCAGCCTGCACTAGTGTTGGGCTCATCCATTTGTAAACCAAACAAAGAGGAACGTGTTGTCCACACACACTCACACGAGCACAGGCTCGGGCTTACTCTGATTTTCACTGGTAAATCAGAGGCACTTTAAATTGAGCATGTTACATTACAAGGACCCTCCGAGCTCCCCTCCCGAAATGTATCTCCACAGGCTTACCGGCAAAGTGAAGCTTTGTTTCCAGCCTCTTTCTCTGCATCTCATACTCGATTTGCTCAGTTTTGAAAGTAAATCTGTTTAAATGTTTGAGATGCGATTATACCTTCCTCATTTTCTGTTGCGAACTGACTGTGAGTTCTAAAGTCCTCAAGCCTGAATTGATTCGTTTTGATTTTTCTTGACCAACTTTATTTGCGTGGATATTCCTGTAATCTAATGCAGTTTTAGGAGCTTATATAGGAAATTTAAATTTAAACAAGTTAAAGACATGACTAACCATCTGAGACGAGTGCGAGCAAGATAGAAGATCGTAGTTATCACTTTTCTTGGTTCCATATACTCGTATATATAATATATCTTCTAACTCAAATTTACAGAAAACGTCTAACAAATTCGCCAAAAACGTTGCAGAAATGAAGGATAATATTCCTATTCTTGGGGAACTCAAAGCTATAGCTTTGTTATGCGGTTATTTTGATATTTGTCCTAGATCAGGACAAACGGACGAACAAACAGTCGGACATTTGAGTAGAAATGTCTTGGTCTGTCGATTACAAATAAATTTAAACAATAAAAAATACCAAGATTAAGTTATTGATTTTAGGTGTTTAAGCGATTTTAGTAAACATGTGTTTTTTGTACAGTTACCTCAAGTTGAGTTTAGAAAAAACAATTTATTACATTTTCATAGATGCGATAAGGTATAAGAAAACCGGAGTAAGTTAATCCCGAAAGCCGTGCACTTGTGCACTTCAAATGCTTCGCCCATGATGAAAAATGTCACTCCCCTGCCATCTCGAATCTTCTGAAATCTGAAATCCTTCGCTTGCCTCATCGATCGATGGCCTTCCTTTCGATTTTTTACATCCACTTTATCAATTTGGCCAATGAAATTCGACAGCGCCTTTAGTTTTATTCGCCCTGTTTTGGTTTGTGCATTTTGTTTGTTTTTCGTTTTAGCACTTTATCTTGACTGCAAAGTTGGAATAAATCATTCATCATCGACTGACTGCGCGAATCGAACTGCTTTCGTGGCTCTCTATTGTTAGCTTTAAGTACCGATCCCACCTGGCTCGTTTTTATTTCCATTGTGCACCGTTGAGAAGCCAGTAAATTGAATTGATTTTCGTAATTGGTTGGAATCAGTCGAATCCTTCTGGCCATAGCTCGTTCAATTACCTCGCATTCTTTTGCGGTTAAGCTGTCCAAACTTAAGCGTATCATGCCAATTATTGAGTGCGACCATCAATACAAAATGTGTTAACTGTCAAATAAAGCTGTCAAATCAATAAAAACTTGTTTCAAGCTTTATTGCTGTCTTTAAATTTTTATAATGTTAAGGTTACATACGTAATTAAGTTAGATCTTCTGCTGCGACTAAATAAAAAATAGAACCTATACAGGTATATGGTTGTCAAATTTGTTGTATCGGCACAGTTGTCACTCCTAATCTTTCCGAAATTGCACGGCAAGCAACAGTTGAGGCTAAATCGATTACCCAGTGATATCCAATGACTCGGGGCTATGTTCGACTGCATTGATGAGCCAGCAGCCTGTCAGGACTCCGGCTCAATCTCTGCCCGTTCCTGGGATGCTCTAACGAGTTCTAAAACATTTCGCCCAGCTAAACGAAGTTCAACGCCCTGAATAACAAGTAGTTTTCCACAACACGGACAATTTTCCTATTTTTCCGTGAGTCTACTATTTTTTTTTTTGCTGCGGCTTATGTTGCGGAAGACTTGCGCCGAAGCTAGCTTGAGACGAGTCGGGAGTGCAGAACCCAAACTGAATTCTAATGAGGTAGGTGCGTATACTTGATGCAGGTCGGACTTACAGAGAGTCTTGATGGCGAGGAACTAATGAGCAGCTAAATATATGTTGACAGTCCGAATGCCTTAGCGCTAATTAATCGCTTTGTAATCTACGGCTTTTGAGCCCTTCGTGTGGCTAATAAATTGCGCATTGTCAACAAATTAATATGAAATTTTATTTATTCGCCATGTGCTTAATTATGAATTATGCATTTTACATACATACAAACAAAGTTCGTAATTTAAATCCGTTTATCTAACCTTATCCCCTCATCGTTCGCCAATAATTATTCCCATTTGTTTCGGATTTGTATTGTGATTTTTAAGGTTTTTTCACTCGTTTTTTTTCTGAGAGTATAATCCCTCTGTGTGTATTACCGACCGCCATCACTTTAAAAGTGTAATTAAAATGGATTAGTTTTTCCCATCGTTCGTGCGCCAATTTCATTTGTTTTTATGTGGATGAAGGTACTCCAGTTAAACAGTTTTCTAGATTAAGAATTTGACTTTGTGTGGAACAGAAAAGAATAGATTTAAGGTAATACCAAAGTATATACTCGTACATTGGATTTATGATAAGTGCTTAAATTTGTATTCCTTCATCTTTTCACAAACTAGCCACTGTCATAATGCCAAGGAATAGGCAATAATGTAAACCAATCGGGCAGAGCCAGGGACAAGGACGAAAGCCGATAAAGGGTCTGGCCAGAAGAAGGATTTACTCAGCAAAAAAGGATAACGAGAGAACCCCGAACAAAAACAAAAGCGCGTTGATGTATGATGTTGCCAATTGTTTGAAGTAAATCAAACGGCACGGAGCTGGCGAGTGGAGGGCGATGGGACGGATGGCAGGGAGCCGAGAGCCGAGAGCCGGGAGCCGGATAAGTAAGTGCAAGACGGCAAAAGGCACATCCTGTGGTCGAGGCCTCAATGAAGCTACAAAGCAACCGTTGCCAATGATTGCCATGGCCTGGTGCCTACGCTTTTGGGCTTTATGCCAGCTGCCTTGGGCCCGGGTAAACAAAGCGCATTGAAAAATTGCCAGGAATAAAGTAAGCGACCAACTGCCGGACAGTGCGGCCCAAAAGCTGGCGCCCATGTCCATGTGTTGACAGCTGTGAGAGGCGGAGAGTCATTTATATTTCTGTTACCCAGCCGGACTCGGTCTGGTCCAGCTTGGGCTCACTTTGAGCTATTCAATCAGCCGGACGACCGGCCGGACCGACAACTCTTTCTGGATGTGGTCAATGCCGGGAAAAGGGCCACAAATTAGTGAGGACAATGCCGCCTGTCGGCATGCAGGCGCCATCAATTAACTTGAATCCAGATCGAATATTTATCGCGCATACTCATTGCGACATTTCCATAAACCTAATGCAAATATGGCCGTGTAATGCGAATTTATTGCCGCAAATTGCCAAAGCAAAAGTCTGACCAAATAAACAGACGCATTTAACAATTCTAAATGGGCTTGGCAATGAAAAATGTATTATTACGGCCCTTCTATGAATGAATTAAGGTCCCGCCTGACTTGGCTAACGTTTAGTCCAGCACTTGAAATAAGTCCAAATGAATTATTACAAAATTGCGGCAAAAAGAAAAACTTGTACATATTTTTACACAAAGAGAAACAGGGAAAATAATTCATTATTGGGACATTACATCGATGCCCTTCTTGATTTAGAAAATAGACAGATTAATAGTAAATTATGTATTGTGACAATAAACATAGTTGTGGCTTGATTTTCGGTAACTATTTTATTTGCATTTACATAGGATTCTAATACCTTGTTCTTTTTTCAATCATGGAAATTAATTGTCTTATTTTATATGTAAATTTAGTAGTCAATTAATTGTATCCTGTTCGATTTTGAAAACGTTTTAAATCGTTCCATCAAAGAAATACATTCTAGTTAAGTAGAAATAGTAAACGTAATATTATGGATTAGCGACATGGTACTTATCTGCCAATGGGTCATTGTAAATGCAACGCCCGATTTTGCAGTATGAAAAATGCATTTTGAAAAAACGCGCAGCAAACCATTTCAAAATTAGCACAATTTGCGCAGAGTTGCAAAAGTTCGGCAACAAAAAAGCAAACAAAAAGTTAATTAAAACAAAAATGACGGCCAGTGGTCGGTGGTCGGTGGTCGGTTGGCGGTGCCGCAGCATTAGCAGCGCAGTCAGAAATGCAGCCGGAAAATCTGCGCGCCATCTAAAACAAAAATTAATTTTTGGGCCAAAGGCAGGGAAAGTTTTTATGTTGTTCCCATTGTTGTTGTTTTGCTGGCCAGGCGAGAGCTTGCATTGTTTTGCATATTTTATACGCCGGAAGTGTGTGCGGCCCCCAACGACCAAAGCACTCGCCATCATTCCTGCCAATCTATGCCCCAAACGGCGAAACTGAAAAAAAGTATATGCAACACGCAAATTATGCAGCGCCAGGCGCATAAGACAAACTTTTGTTTTGCGGATTCGACAACCGGCGAAATGAAAATTAATACGAAACCCAAAATGGAGGCGCACCCACACATCAACATAAATATATCGGGGATTCACAACAGCATCAACAACTGGAGCAGCGACTGTGTAATTAAAAATGCTAGAAACGGGCAAAGCTGAGAGTCCTCTTACATTGGAAATGATATCGGACATGTTCTCAGCAAAAAATCTGGGCCAAGGACTGAAAAACGTTATTATCGCTAAAAGCTTTCGAAACCCAGATGTTCGAGAGCTGCAATACTTGAAGATTAGGTAACTCTTGCCCATTTTAAATGTTCTACTTCATGGAACTGATTTGAAGGCAGCTTAAAAATTACATCGCCTATTAAGAGAAGAGAGAGGTGGACACGAAGTAGTGTAACGGGAAGAGCATCTTCGCAGCCAGACATACCAAAAAACAATAACCCCCACCAGTCAAGAGCCAGATAGAATGTTTAATAAGAATGATCTTCAAGTTCATCGGCATCGAGAAGACCTTTTATTCTGAGAGGACTCTACTCTCTTTGTGGTTTTTTCAATTGAGCGTACCATTCGCCCGTTTCGTTGTTTTTGTGAATATATACCGATATGTTTGTGACATCGTCTTTGTGTCTTCATTAGGTTGTTCTTCCAAGTACCAGCCAGGCCTAGGTACACAGCAATATAATTTTGTCATTGGCTTGCACGCAGGATCAAGGTGTCCTAATCCAGGGCAAACGACAGTCTGCGACACGCAACGACCAAACCGCATCTTAGGTCCGCGCCAGCAAACTAAGTAGAACAAGAAACCGAGACGTGACAAATTTAAGCGAGCTGCAAAAATCTTATCATTGAAACCCTCAGAGTAGTCCAAAGTCATAAGTAAATTTAAAACTAGATTAAAAACACCACAGCACACACCATTTTCGCTCAGATGGGACACAGCCGTCGAAGGCACCTCTTTATGAGACCGTTTGAAACCAGAGTACGTATTCGCACATAACATGCACAACTAATCGTATTATATACTAATTATGGTACTGCCTCAAACATCTAATGGTTCAATTTGTCATCAAGATTTGTCATCATACTTGGCTTATTCTGAGCAGCACAGAGTTCCCGTTGGACAATGTTTGTATGTGTACCGGAAATGGTCGCATTTTTCCGCAGGTTTTACACAGTCTCCCCATCCCCATTTTCCTCTGCAAACTTAAGATAAGTACTTAAGGAAATATCCCGTTAAGACTGAAACTTGTTGACTTACAGACTAGTTGAGTTTTCATCTCTGCAAAGATAGAGCTCAATAGCAAGAGTCCAAATATGTGTGTTGTTAAGTACATCCCCTATTCAGCTATGTTCTGCGAGCCAATACTGTTTTCCTCGAACTG
>JAEIIG010016695.1:0-20263 GCA_018904695.1 Drosophila parvula
CCCTCATTTTAAATCGCTTTAAAAAAGTCGGCGGCTCATCGACATGACGGGGCACTCTGCTTCGTCTCATTATGCATTTACAACTACATTAAAGGCAACCGGGAGTGGCAAAGCCCGATGCCTCCTATATTAATATATACATATATACTTTGGAGCAGTATCGTGCCTGTGGGCGACATATGGCCGGAATGTCAACGCCATCGGTGTTCGGGGTATGTAATATTGGTCACTTGAATAGTGGGCACTTCGCGCCTTAATTACCCATCAGGAGGATTTGTAGTGGAATGCTTCAAGTTTTTACTTATTAAGGTTAATAAATAAACATATTGCTTCCATGAAAATTGTAGTACTCTTTGTTTATTGCCATTAATTTCCATTCCGAGCCACTTTTGAGGGCCGACACTGCGCGTCCTTAGAAGAAATAATGTCAAAATGGAAACAAAGAAGCGACAATCAATTTAATTAAAACTTTTAACAAGCTCTGCCTCATTTCACTTTCTCCCGGTTAGGTTTTGGGGCATTCTTTTTTTTTTTTGGTTGATGCTCGCCGATATGGCAACGTTTCATATTTGATATTAATTAAAAAGTTTACGCTGTCGCTGGTTGCTTTAAAGCAAACTGTTGTCACAAACAAAACAAAACAGAACAGAACAACAAAAAAAAAATCGGTAAAAAAGGAAATCTGTTCACTGATGAAAAAGCCAAACACAATGGCAGTTGCATGTTATCCATCAGGAAGAAATTCCGGAAACGTTGGGTGAAAGTGAGGGCTCGGGATTGCTGTAGGGATCGGGTTGGATTGGGTTTCATGTTGCAGTGGCACCCGAAAAAGAAGCCCCGCGGCGGTGACAGCTGCTAATGTCACGCCTCTCCGTTGACATTGCCGAAAAAAAAATTAACAACATGAACAAGGAAACAATGGAAAAATGAAAAATCCATGACACGGCAAGAACAACAAAATATCGACTGTTTAAATGTAATATCATACCTTTAATGGTGGAAACGAAGAGGGAAATGGTTAGTCCCAAAAAGGGAAAACTTCATAAAATGGTTTTTAAAATGAAATTATAAAAAATACCAGGAAAAACCAAAATGTACCAGCAACAGTTTTCTTTTTTAAAGTGCTGTGTTCCCTTGAGATATATATCAAAAGAAATAAACGAATCTTTATATAATTTAAATAAATACTAAGCGGGATAAGGGAAAGTATAGAGTATAGAAAACAGTTTCTTTACCTTACTTATATGGCTTTTAATCTGGAGATAATTATTATTCCTAAGCAGATGCTTTATTAATAATTTTATGATAGGTAATTGTTATTATAATTTTTACATCAATACACACTTTCTTTAATTATACAAGAAATATAATATTTTGGCTTTGATTTAGTTTCATTCTACACTCTTCTTAAAGCAATACAGTATAATTTATTATGTGGCATCTTTATAATATTGTTCAGATTTTTTTAAAAACAAGAAATCCGCTTTTAAAAGCTGATAATATTTTAAATATGTATTCAAAGCCGATAAGGTCTTTATAAAATGCTCAACAACACAAAATCCCCGCCCATTGTGGCTAAGAGCTTGCCAAGAAACAGTTTATCAATTGTAAGCCAAATAACGAATTTCAGGCAAATTAAGACCCACAGGAAAACGACTCCTTTATATACTCGTATTGATTTGCTAAATATCCGTCATAAATACCCATTGAAAGATCATTGAATTGATGTTTAAAAAAAAGCGAAAGAACTGAAATCGAAATGCAAATTGCTTCCCCTTTACCTCAGTTAGCTATTATAATACAAATGTAATTCGGAACTGGTCCCCATTTCTTATATTTCCTATTACATAAACATAATGCTTGTATGCAATTTTTTCAATTTACATATGTACGTATCCGTGACGGAGGGGGAAGGCAAAGAAAAGATATATTCCTGTATTTGCGCTCTTTGAAAACATGAAAATTGTTCGCATAACTCATAAGTCTACTTACAAAGGGGGGAAGATACGGATTCCGGACCCTCCGGCAAATCCCGACATGCAAATACGTACGTACTCGTACATACATATGTGCTCGTGAATATATATTGTGCCTATGACATTTTCAAATCAACGAACGTTGCGACGACAACTCGCCTTTCACTTTTACCTCATAAAAGTCAAGCGCTTCCACCTCGAAATCGCGCCTCTTCCTAGCAAAACAATATCCTCGGAATACTCGCAACCAAGTGAATACACTAAGAAAAACTATCTACAATTTATACGAAAATTCGGAATGGAGTTCAACGATTTAATAAATCTTAATTTGAATATTATTAAATCTGCCATTAAGTCAGAGTATTCAAAATTTCGTTTTATTTATGTTTCCTCTTTGAAATCTATAAAGATGTGGTTTCTTGTAGTTTATTATATTTAATAATTGCATTTGTTACTTAGAAAACATATTTTCAATTACCTAAATATGTATTTTTCTTGATTTTAAATGTAGAAGTCTTTTTCCCAGTGAACCAAGTCGAAACGAACTGAACTTTTGCACAATAAACGAACGCACTTGACTGAAAATGTAAGCGATAATCCCTCGGGGCCACGTCATATCGGGGCGGTGGAAAGCAAGCGTAATTGAACTCCGTCGAGTCCTGGAACCAGGATAAGTGGGAAGGAACGAGGAAATCGGGCTGAAGATGATAAGGGGGCGGTGTGCCGAATGCATATTTATGCGAGAGTTGCGCCTTTTTTTTTTCGCAAACTCCAGTCAAATGGTCGCGGGAACTGTGTGCTGCAAACGAGGAAAAATGTCCTATTAAGTAGGTTAAAAAAAATAAATTCGATTTAATAAATATCTGAAAATGTAGTATAATATAAATCAGAACAACAATATCTATAAAAAATCAATTAAACTTATAACAATAAAATGAACTAGCAAAAGCCTTACATTTAAAGGAACAATACTCGTATATTATTATTTATTTTAAAACATTAATTTTCGAAGGCCCCACTTCAGTGTGCTTTTCGAGGAGTGAAGTCGGCCGAGTATCCTCGTATCCTGTTGCTAATAAACCCGCGCGCCGACTGGAGGACTCGAGTCCTCGTCCTCGTCCTCGACTTCGTTCACGAGTCTGCTGAGCGCCAATAAGCGCCAAACTTTGTCGATATTTATCGAATTTCATAGCCGCCGGTTAAATGTTTGCCGGTTTTGCATGTGTATTTGTACCGCGACGGCGGTGCCAGCGACTTTCCTTTGGCATTAAATAAAGGGAGCGGAGAAGGGGGTGGGGGGATGAGGATGTGTGCACCCACATCCTTGGCGAGAGATTCTTCCGCCTTTGGGTTTATGGCATGTACTGAGGCATGTTTTAAGTGGTTTTACAGGACGCGCTTCATTGCGTCATGCAATCAATTTACTCAGCTCGTTATGTTTACCAAACGTTCGGCGAATTGTCGGCCCAGACACACACGCGCACACACGCGCACACACGCACCACACATATAAATTTATTCATATTTTAACTAATATTTATCAATAGGAGTTGCGGCAAACGATTTTGCCCAGGTACAGCGAAATTGTTTGGCTGGCTGCGTCCTGCATATTTAGTGCTTATTATGGCGAAATGATTGTTTTTCTTTTAGACGAGTTACATTTACATATCCGCATGTTAGGTACACACATTGCCAAGACCGGCACGCACACCAACCCATACTACTACCCGATGTGGCCGAATGAAAACATAAAACCAAAGAAAAAAAAATACTCATGTACGGGGTATTTTATGCGCATAAATTGCGCAGCGTTACTCTGGCATTTAATTGGCCTTTAGCTGCCGCACAATGATATCAAAATGGGAAGTGCTAGGATATTCCTCTAATTAAGTTCATTTAAAATAGATTCGAAATGGCTAAATACATTTTGAATAACCCCAAAAGGACCTGTCCTGGTCTTGTACTCATTCTGCAATATGAAGTTTTAACACAAGAATAATAAGGTGGTTTTCGGGAATTTAAAACAAAAAAAGTATCTAGTATAATAGTTTGAGTTTTTTGGAATATAATATAAAAAATTCATTCAAATAATATTGAAAAGTAATGGTGTTATGTGCTTTCTTTGCTAACTGCAAAGTAGTAGCTGAGTAGCTGAATAAAAAAAATGTAAAACGGTTATTAAAGTTAAATATATTTCCATACAATGACTTATGATCTTTTTAAAAATATTCAAATATACCAGTTTTAAAAAAAAATACATTTTATTGGGGTACAAAGTGGCTTGTTTTTTAATGCAAAATGTACAAAGTTAAACCAATGAAAAATATAGTAAGTCAATGTATAGTATTTACGAATTCTTTGAAAAGTTTAAATTTTAAAGGATCGATTAAAAATACCGCTTCAAGAAAAACACGTTTAAAGTTTCAGTTTGTAGGGTCATCACTGTAGTCGCTCTTTAGAACACTGTCTTTCATAAACTATTATAGATATAACTGGATATTTTCAAAAATATAAACTATTGAATAAGCTAAGAGATAAGAAAAAAATATATGTAAACAAGCTAGGGGCTCTGCCCAAATTGAAGTACGAATTCAAAAATCTAGCTGTTACTTTTAATGCAAAGATAGCGAGCAGCAAAAAAATTGCTTTTTTGTTCAGTAATGAAGTAACGTTTGCCTCTAATTTGGAATAATTCATCTGGAAAAAATGAATATAGTCTTCAGACCGAATTGTTAATTTAAATAGGAGACTACTAACCATGGAACACATTACTGGCACTGCAAATTACAATAAAAGGCAAGGTTGAGAACAAGAGCGAGTTCATGTTGGTTTCGGCGATCTATCAGCTCTGAATGTTGTGCCACAGCGAATTTCCCGAAGTATTATACATAACATATTCCCACAATCTCTTAGATATTTATTCTAATGCTTAAACGAGGCGATTAGTGAGATACTTTTTCTGGTCAGAGCTATCAACCACTAAGATCAAAGTTTATCAATATAAATAAGCAGAGTAGTTGTTTTTGTACTGTATAAACATTTTGCAATCTCCCTGTTTTATTACCTAATATTTATGTAGAAATTAGTAAATATGTATATATATTATCAAAATTCTTAGAAAAACGATTTATTTATTTAATCTGAGTTGCTCTTTACGATTTTCTGAACGCTGCCTGCAATTCTATGCCTGCGATTATATTTTAATTCCAATCTCCGGCTCTTTGTTGAGTTTGCAGTCAACATTGATTTTGTGGCGAATCTTCTTGGATTTCGTAAGCCCAAAATAGCATCACGTTTTAAATTGCTGCTTATCAAAACATGTCCCGAACTGTAATCTGTTTTTGCACTCGCGCGCGCACTCCAAACTGCCACCCATGCCCACAGACCGCCCCATTTTGCACACCACACCCACCTGCGCACCAGGCCACCTGCGCCCACCTGTCCACCAGCTCACCTGGCTAAGCATTTATCCGGCGGAGGCCAAGACCAAGACCAAGACCAAGAGGCGAACAAAACGGCGGTGAAGCGTAAAATGAGTGAAAGCGAGTTGGTTGTAAAAACGCAACCGGCAACCCAAACTGGCACATCATTTATATGTGGCACGAAGGATGTGCACTTAGAAAAGTCTCCAATTAAATCTAAAATTATACAAATATTTATCAATTTTATATATTATATATATGTATATTAATATATTATATTTTCCATTAACACACTAGGCTCCTGCAATTAAACTAAACAAAACTATAAAAGGGCTTCAGTTTCAAATACAAAAATTAGTGCTCACATTAAACATGCATTTTTTCTCAGTGCATATACAAGGCGAGGGCATATGTAAATTGAAACGAAGGACCGTTTCCCGAATGAGGCCGACTGTGAGATGGATTTGGATTCTCTTATCAGCGGTGGGCATAAAAAATGTACATTAGCACGAATGACTAAGCGGGATGGCGGATGGCGGATGGCGATGCCACGGCGACAGGGACATATGGATCCGTATCGTTCAGGGTTAGTCAAGTGCCTTGGCACAGAGACTACCACATAAATCCGGACGGGGGTATAAAAAAAAAATACAAAAAATAAAAAAAAAGGAAACCCAGCCCAGCCGAACCCCGGGAAATCTCTGTTCATTCGCATCCCGGGCAATCTGTCATCCGCGCCTGAAACGTCGGCGGTTCCATAAATTTGTGACACTTTTTTAGCGAATTTATTACTCAAAATAAATCGCGAGCTGTCTGGCGGAGTACACATGCTGATATGCTCATTTGGTATTCATTAGGGCCAGGACCGGCGTTACCTTTTGGCCAAGTTAATTAATTGAGCGCCAAGATTGGTTGGCTTTGCCAGTGACATTGCAATACGAGCTGTACTCACCTCCACAGTTCCACAAATGAATTGGCTTTCCTTTCCTTTCCCCAGCCACCTTTCCGTCTCCTACACTCTGCTTTCCTTTCCGTTTCGACTGAGTGTGGTTGGTGTTGATTTTTTGAAATTGTTTGGCACTTGAGTGGCAAAGTGCTCCCCATTGGCTCTGTGGCTGCCGATTCCTGTCCCACCCGCAGTCCCGGATGGGAGCACAGGGGTCAGAGGATACGTGGCAAAAGAGCAAAAATACTGATTCCGGGACAAAGCATCCGGGAGTCATTTCGAAACTAGGTGATGGCGGAAAATGTGCATCGGACGGCTAAACAAAACCCAGGACGATTGCTCCGTGAGATTGGCATTTCGTTAACAATGTAATCAATTAAATTTCCCTGTCGTTCCCCTTAGCATCTGAGAATAAAATCATGTATAATGCTTTTTAAATTATATTTCTTTATAAATATAAGTTCCATTAATTGTAAAGGAATATAAACAGTATATATACGAATATATCTGCCATTAGATAAAAGTGTTAGTTGGCGCACAAATCCAGTCTTTATGTCAGCAGCCTTAAGCAATTTCCCAGCGATGATTTCTGCTTTATTTTTCTTTCAGCAAAGCAACGCGTTTCGTTTCCACTTTCCGCTTTCCGCTTTCCGCTTCTGAGGCGCATTACGTATACGCAGCGTGGCCGGACGAGTCATAAGTTAGGTCATCATTATGGATAAACGCAATGTATGTGGGTTTTATGTACTTAACACTTCAGCTCGGCACCCTGCGAAGCGATGACACTGAGTCCAGGCTTTTTTGAAGGGTGCGGGAGGAGAAGGCGACATCGGCGGCGGCGGCGAGGTCGAGCAGATGAGCAATTTATCTCGCAGCTGTTTACTGTTGGCCTTCCACCCCCCTTCCAACCCGCGCAATCCTGAACACGCTCGGCTAAAGCCACTTATGCCCATGCCAACGGGTGCGGGTGCCAGTGTATGTGTGTGTGTTTGTGTGTGATTTATGTCTGTGTGCTGTAAATACATAAACACATCAAAACCTCAAATAAGAAAAAAGAAAACAGAGGAAAGAAAGAAAGGACGAAGCTTTAGATACCCTAACAGCCTAATCCTGCATTAAAAGCCGAAATTCATTTGGATGGACACATTTTTCGAGGTCTTGTTGAAAATAGCCTAATTTAATGACCAAATAAATATTGAACACGAATTAAACCGTAAGAAGACCTTAAAAGAGTACACATTCTCTTTAAAATTCATATGCTCTGCAAAAGCGCGGAAAACTGCAGGAGGACTGGAGCTGTGGAGTGTCCTTGCGGCCAAACGCACGTATTAAATGAGCAAAAATGTGAACGAGGCCGCAGGGGGCGTCTCTCTGGCAGCGAAAGTGAAATTAAAAACTAAGTTCCCCTTCACAGCAAAAAAAAAAAGGAGGCGTGGTCGTCAATTGACAGCGGGCGGCAAGAAATGCGCTGCGCCCTCTTCTCCGCGAATGTTTGCATTCAATTTGCAAAAGAAAAAGGCATTAAAAAGGCAGCAACGAGGGCCAGTTCAGCATTTGCCGAGAATTACTAGTAAAAGTATATACAAATTGATGTGAGGAATACATTTCTTTTGATTTAACAAATATAAAAAATATATTATATATATGAGCAAATAATGAAGATGTTTCCCCAGTAAAGAAAAAAGGACTTAAACGTCCCTCGCTACCACCACATCCAGTTTTTGCAGTCACTGCTCGTCGTGTCCTTCGCAAGCGCATGGCTCTGCATGTGTGGGTGCGATCTTAGCAAGCTAAATGCAACAACACCCTACAAGTCTCGCCCACCGCCCAACCGCCCAACCGCCCAGTGCCACGCCTTTCATTTGGACCAACAGGCTTTTTTATGCGAATCGCACGCTCGTTGACGTTTCTGTGTTTGTTTGTTTGGTTCACTGTTTATTCTGTTGCCTGTTTTTAGCCATTGCTTTTATAAACGCAAAGTGCTCTTCATTATGCGCATCAAGTGAAAGGATAAGTGCAGCGCACACTCTCATCCATAGAAATAAAAAATATACATACATATGTGTGGCATACGTTATGGCATTTATGTCCCTCAATGCCCAGAAAATAGTACTGAAAAATTACCTTAAAAAATGGCACCACAAACATGGGCAGGAGTATGCAGGACCAATTTTGTTATATTAAAGTATATACAAAATGTTATCGCTTAATTTGAAGCAGGTTAGAAAATTATCTCTGTCGGGCCTCTGCCTGCACTTGCACACTATCAACATTTGCTTTGGGTCCTCTCGCTGGAATTTTAAGCACAGCATAGTTTTGTCCCAATTTTATTTTGTAGCTAGTGTTGTCCCAATTTTATTTTATGTATGTCCAGAACATTTTAGGTATTTTTTGTATCTTTTTGTTTCTCTAAATACTTTGTTTAATTTCTTACAAAAGCAATTTCCACATTTGACTGTAGGGGTGAGTTTGATAGAAAGTTTTTAAAGTTTCCAACTTGGTAAATTGGTAATTTGTCTACTTAATCGTACCGTGTACTTGGGTAAATATATTTTCAAAAAGAATCATTATTAAAATTATGTCAACTCTTCATATACTAATAGAAATGATTACATATTTCTTAATTTTAGCATATAATGAAGAAATTGTCTTAAGAAATTTGAGATGATGTCTTTAACATTTTATGGCTTGCATTGAGGGTACAATTATGTTTCGGAGCTACATTAAAATCGAGTAATGATTCGCGACTGAGGAAATGCAAAGCACTAGCGGATTGCCAAGTGTTCGGTAAACCTTTGGGCGTCCTTCCTTGTACAGAATTTGAGATCTGACGTCGTCCGAAACCTTAATTAAGCCAAATTGCACTAACAAATCCATAAATAATGAGACCAGTACAGACGCACACCTGAGAAGGCGAAGGCCGCGGCGCAGTCTTCAATTACGATTAGTTCGCGGCGGTCGAGGGGATGCTGATGGTGATGGGGATGGGTATGGGGATGGGGATGCGAGGAGCATAATTGAATCGCAGGACACTCACTGCTCGCCGGCACAGCCTTGACTGAGTTATGGCTTTCTCCTCATTCGATTAGAGGGCGGAGAACGTTTAATTGAAATCCAAGATACGGCCTGCACCACAGACAATGCAAAATGTGCGGCACTGCGAGGAAAAGTTCGAACAAAAATTTATTTTACATTATTATAAAATGTATTCTATAAAGTTATGAAGCCTTAAATAAATACAGTAAAAGTATATTAAGATAAATAAGCAAAGAAGGTGCTACAACCAACTATTTACGTTTAATTTTCTTCTTCACATCCACAGATTTACAGGCTCTTTTACGAATAGAACTCCTTAAAAAATTTGGAATATTTTTTTCCAAGTGTTAGACATTTAATTTTTATGGCCTCCGTGTGTTTGCGTGCGTGTGGGCGTGTCACTAATCCGACTTAGGATCGCCCGTGCTCCAGACCCGATTACCACACGTCGATGCTGGCCCTCCTCGACAATGTAGCCGCATAAAATGGGCCAACAAAGGCTAAGAGAACCAAGGACCAGGGACCAGGGACCAAGGACTGAGGAACGAGAACCGAGGACCAAGTCAAGTGACAGGCTTGTAAAAGTCGTTGGGTCGTTGGCAAATCGATTGCTCGACTGCTCGTCAGGGTCAACTGGCAGGCCTGACAGCGCTTAGCTTATGGCCCCCAAATGCCCAGGCTTCGACGATTTTCTACGGCTTTAAATTATGTTAGACATGGCAGCGGGCCTAAACGGGCTGGCGGCTGCCAACGACAGCGGCCGTCGACCGGCCGTCGAGTCGGGCCAAAAAAAAAAAAAAAAAAGGGGAGAGATTTGAATTTTGCACACAATTTTCTCAGCTGACAAAGTCGATGTCGCTGTCGTTTTTTGGGGTTAACAAAGTCCTTTGCCGACTCTTTTGGCACACTTCTGCCCGCTTGTCATTGACAGGCGAACAAAAGGCCTTTGACACCTTTTTCTATACACATTATATACTCGTACACACATTTGTATATATCCCCTGCAAATTATAATGCAAATGTCTGTCTATTTTAAGGAAGTCTTTGGCTTGGATGCCTAAATCGAATGTGAAAACAAAGTCTTATATTAAATAAATGGAATTTAAACAGTCAGACCCAATTTCCAGTTGGGTCTGGACATTTTTCTGGCACCTCAAGACTGAAAACTTGGCGTTGCTTGGCTGTTTAGATTTTATAAGAACTTAAGCTATGTTTATTTTTCAATTTGTAGGGAAATTTTTAATTTAAAAATTATAATTAATGGAAAGTGTGACAATTCTGAAAGCCTCTTTTGTGTGCTTTCAGCGTAACAAATCTTAAAATCATCTTTTAAATATTAATTTGTAAATATAGGTACAAATGAAAAAGGAAATTTAGTTACAATATTTAGTATTATGTTATTTATGTTATTTATTTAATAATCTTTTTCCAGATTATTGTTTCGAATTTGAATAATTCAAATAAAGAAACAATTTCGCGATATTTGCATTCGGAACATTGCCGGCTTGTGCCGGTCCGGATGCAGTAACAACACCAAAAAAAAACAACCATTAGATGGCAAGTGTCAATTTTGGATTCCGTGTTTTGATTTGGAATTCTGACTTTTGACTTCTTCCGAATGCCTCTAAGATCAGCCAGATAATGTAGCGAATAAGAAGCACTTCCTCCACAGCGCTGTTTCCAGATAAGAAGACAGACCTTCGACAAGAATGCAATAAAAGAATCATTTGTTTATAATAATCTAATACAATTAGAATAATTTAATCTGAACATATAATATATAGACACGTGTCTAATAAATGCCAAAAATATGTATTCCTGTTTAATAAACATTGTTCTTGTATTGGCATTAATGAGATAAGTCTAAAATGGACACGGCTTGCTATAAAATGGGTGGACTTCTGGATTTTGTATACCAATCCCCGGAGAAGGCAATAGAAGTAAGATGTATAATCCAACAGCGCTCGTTATTTGGCTCAGCATCTTGATCGTCAGCGTTAAGGCTGGTAAGTTGTATATAAAGTATTAGATTCTCTATTTATTTTTGTAGGCTCAAATTTATTTCGTAGTGGTCCCATGAACTATTTTATATCGGAGTTTAAAATGAATTTCTTTGCCGCTCGCGATCATTGCGTGGCCAATGATGCTGACCTGGCAACTTTCAACTCCATGGCGGAGCTGAATGCGGTATCCACCTATTTGATTCAAAAAGGCTACAATTCAGAAGCCAACGATCTGTTTTGGGTATCATACTGGGATCTCGGCAGACCTGTGGGCATGTTCTATTCCATAGCCACTGGCCAGCTTTTGAATACACCTGGTTGGATTAACGGTCAGCCGGATAACGCCGGAGGTAATGAGCATTGCGTCCACATTTGGAAGCGGTTAGGACGATACGGAATGAATGACAACAACTGCAATGCGAATCTTAGAGCCTTATGCCAGCAAAGGACGTATTCATATCCGCAAAAATGTTGTCAGTATAGCCAACAAAATGGACATTGCTAACAGGCTTAAACTATATGAACGTTTGGAGATACTAACTGTTTGAAAAATTGTACGTTTTGACACTTCAATAAAGTTTTAACTAGAATAATAATTTGGTATTTTTCATTGGTGCCGCTGTTGTCACCTCTAAACAAACTTGTTAATAATACTGCTAATTTGATTTCAAGATGGACACGAATAATCAGCAACAATAGATACCAAGTTTATTTTAATAACGAATTCTGCTGCGATTGTGCCAGCACTGAAATTGTGCAAATAGCTATGTAAATGTGAATATCTTTATAAATTCAGTTGCAAGATTTAACAGTCTCTTGCTTTATTTAATATATTTTAATTAAACGATAAAGATTGCTGCAATTTCTACAGCTCCGTCAATTAATGAGATAGCCACTTAAAACTTTACAATCGTAATTTTGTACTTAAAGAAAGATACTGGATTGAAAATTACATTAAATTGGAAATTTATTTAAAGTTTTATGGAAATTGGAAAACAAATTTATATAGCTGCCATGGGATAATCCAAAAATTATTTATCTATCTTCAGTAAAGATTTATCGATCGATTTCCAATTCAATCAAATCGAACAGATTGCAAACTGCAATGCTTTAAAAACTTTGACTTCACGATGTTATCTCCATTTCTTGCTTAACTTAAAATAATCTTTCAAGGATTAGTTTGTGAATTTATGTGCAAATATGAATATAGATTCAGCAACAATTTTCGTTTATTTAATTGTTTTGTGTGGTAGTGAGAGAGAATGGCATTATCGGCCACAAAATACACTTTGATGTCAAGGGTCAAATTTCGATTGCAATATGCCGGCCGTTGACTTCTTCCCGATGCCTGAAAGGCCAGATAATGTGGAAATATCTGGGATGTGACGGGAAAATACTTACTCTGCAACAATACTTTCATGGTAAACTTCAGAATCACAATGGAAGGCCCAACCATGATATAATAACACTCATTAGATTTAATTTAAATATTATTATTATTTATTGACACCTTTTAAGCTTATAATAGAAATAGAGGAGGTGTAACAAAGCCGAAATCCGAACTGCTGACGGTGAAGATGGCAAAATGTTTACTTATATTAAAAGAAAAGATCACTCATATCGTATCAAGTTGTGATATATTTTTATTTTGCTTTACAATTGTTATTATTATAATTATCTATTATTTATTATGCTCTTTTACTTGATTTATCGTGGTGTTAACTTATGTTTCGTAAAGCTGAATTATGAGCGATTATGTCTTTTTTACCCTTAACATTTTGGGTGTCGGTTTCGCTTCACCCTCATTTTTGTATATAGGCACTTGTTCAGCTTTTTTTTTAAGAATATGTATTGTTGTTTAATTATCATTGTTTTTACATTGGCATTGGTGAGATAAGTGTAAAATATACAAACGAGAGCTGGCTATAAAAAGCAGAGCTTGTCATCCTGAAACAGTCCAGAGAAAACCGAAGAAGTGAGATGTTTAATCCAACTGCGCTCTGTATTTTAGTCAGCATATTGATCGTAAGCGTTAGATCTGTGCCCAATGGTGAGACCACTTAATTAAACAATACAAATTCGTATGTACACATGTATGTTTTTTTTTAGAATCAGATTTAATACATATTGGGTCTAAGCGCTACTACATAACGGCGGTAAAAACCAATTTCTATGCCGCCCGCGATCATTGCAATGCAAACGGCGCTGATCTGGCAACCTTTGATTCCATCGCCGAACTGGATGCGGTATCCAACTATTTGATCCAAAACGGCTTCAATTCTGAATCCAAAGATTACTTTTGGTTGTCATACTGGGACCTCGGCAGAGCCAAGGGGATGTTCCGATCCATAGCCACTGGCGAACTTATGACCACATCTCGTTGGACTAAGGGACAGCCAAATAACTCGGGGGGTGTTCAGCACTGCGTTCACCTTTGGAAAAAGGATGGAGTGTACGGAATGAACGATAACAAGTGCACTGAGAAGCTCAGAGCCTTGTGCCAGCAAAGGACATATTACTATCCACAAAAATGTTGCCAACATAGCCCTATGTACGATATATATGTTCGTTGTTAAAAACTATCCTCGGTTCCCATTTTAAAGTCTGTCTATAAATATTAATTATTAATTTAAAATATAAATATAATGTTGTTGTGGAATAAATATAATTTTCACAAATTATATATCTCTTTAACGACAAAACATAAAAAAGTCTAATTTTATTTAAATATTTGTCAGCTCTCTACTTTGTAATTATACTTTAACACATTGCTTGATTTGTGCTTTTATTTATTACAATTATAAAATTTAGAAATTAAAAAGAAATGAGTGTCTTATGTCCATGATGACAAGTCTTTAATTCCGAATTCAGAACACCTTATCTGTTCGCCTTACTTACCATGATAATATTGTATATGTAATTATATTAAGGGGATCATTACGCGACTCATTAAGTGATTTGTTAAGCGAACAATAATCAATAGGACAGTTAATTTTAAAATTAAATCAGTTTTAGTATAAAGGATTTTATTGGGGTGTTAAAAAAATAAGCCAGTTGAACAGCAAACAGACAAAGTTAACGTTTGAGTTTATTAATATTGACTTTAGTGTTTTTTTTCTCTTTTCTGCTTGCTGTTCACAAGTGGGCACAATCGATTCCCCAAAAAACTTCAATACCAAGCGGTTTGGGTCTCAAAGGAGCGCCGAGGGAGCTGCGAAATGTCCCAACAATATCTTTTCATTTGAGGGATAAACGAGATGTGGGAGCGATTCTGGGTGCTGCTCATTTTATCTGGCGCACAGACAAGCAGCATTTGTAATAACTGTCATAAGCGAAATTGGTGTTATCCTGCCAGCACCCGATTCCACGGCTCCCTCGACTTAAGTCCTGAACTCACGAGTGAAATTAAAAGACATTGCCGTACCCTTGTGGAAGGTATACTCGCCGGGCAAAGTCATATAAAGAAAGTAAATATGATATTAAATTATAGGTTTAGTTTTAAAATGGAGAGAAAATTGGTAACATCAGAAATTAAGAAGGGAACTACAAAATGATTTAATCAAATAAAATTGAATTATTAATTTAAATTAATTTAAAAATACATTCTTAACTTTCAGTAGTTCCAAGTTCTTAGTTCATAATATTTGGGGTTATAACAGTACATTGTTGATTTTATTAGAGTATTTTTATCAGAGTACTTTGACTACTTAGGTTATTACGTCAAAATGTCAAGTGTGGCCGTGCACTCTGTAAAAATAAATGGTGTGGCCCTTCAATGTGTGAAAGCAACAATGTAGTGTCATAACACCATTAAAAGCTGTAAAACCCATGCAAACATCTTGTGAATATATTCGAATTGTAAAATAATTTTGATTTATTAAACTCCCCCCCAAAAAAAAGGGGGCGAAGAGATACAACACGGACAGAAGCTATTTTGCTTTCTGTCATTTTTTGTTGTTCAAGATTTACTATCCATGAAACCTAGGACAAGCCAAGGAACTCAATCCGAGCCAAGAGCCAAAAGTTTCCATTTCGATTTTGTTCCTTACACCCCTCGTCTCCGGTTCTTTTCTGTTTTTGTTTTTTGATTTGGCGGCACGTTCGCACTTTTTGCTGTCGCTTCATTTTGTATCCGCCCCTCCACTCGCCTTTTTTCCTCCCGCCGCTTTTCCGGCTGTTGTTATAAGAAACTCATTCGAATTGTCAACTTCGTTTTCATCAGCAGACAGCCGGAGAACCTGGAGGGGAATGCCAGCCAACTGACAGGAGCTTTAAGATAACCATTTTTATAACTACACGGCAGCGGACTCATCCAGCTTCTGCCCCACTCCGCCTTTTCTTGGGCCCTCTAGGCACATGGAAAAATATTAACGCGTCTCTATAATTTATTTAAATTTGTTAAGGGTTTTTTTTGGTGTTGTTACTAAACATATACAATTAATACTTTACTAATCATAAGTTATTGGTATTACAACTCATCCTAAAAGTGTGAAAAAAATGAAAATAAAATAATATTATATACAATAGATAATTTTAAATAAGAATTAGTTTGTACAGTGTATTTTCTTGCTGTGCATTATATAGGGCTTCTTCACACGCCTCTTCGGCTGCCCATTTATTTTTCCTGCTGTTGTTATCGTTGTTATTGTCGCTCGCTTGTCGTGCCCTGTCATAAAAAAAAGAGCGGAGGAAAAGCCCTGAATCGCGGTGGGGGAAAAGTTAAGCATCTTGGCGGGCATATGACAGATTGCTTAAATGGCACCCGTGTGGGATATTACCCGTGCTCGAAGGTCGACCATCCTAGTTGACATTTCAAACTTTTTCTCCGCCTTTTTCCTGTTTTCTTTTTTTTTTTTAAGTTAATTGGTATGTTGTTTCCTTCAATATTGGTTTAAATAATCAGTACATTTTTCGTTTGAGAGTTTACATTCGTTTGAGATGTACATATATGATTATTTTGCGGAATAAATGCTTTTATTCCCCACCCGAATGTTAGTAAAAAGAAAGTAAAAGACTTTGAAATATTCAGTGATATAAAAACGTTTAAGATAAATTAATAATAACCCTGGTTTTATGCTTACTATGCCTTTTTTTTATTTACAAATATATTTCGTAATTAGCATGGTGTTAAAGTAGATACTTGTAAAAGAATATTGACCAGGATTCTCTTAGTTAACTTAGTTAACTTTAAACCGACATGTTTTGCTTAAGTTTCGGCCCTTTAGAGTAGGACATTATCTTGGGCCCACTGGCGAGTGTGGAATCAGAAATGCCAACAACATTAACTGACAACAACAAGGACATAGCACATACATTCGACATTTTCCGACATGTCCTGCAGCAAAGGGAAATTCGTTTTCATGCTCGCTTCTCAGCGGACGATAAACGGACGCGATTAAATGAGCAAATCGTTTAATTATAAGTCCACTTAATGCCAAGCGTAAAGCCAAAGGCTTTATAGGCGCCATGTCCTGGCACAAGGTGGCGGCGGGTCGCGGGGGTGGCTTGGGGATATGGATTGGCAATTTCGATTGCCTTTTGGCAGGATCGGGAGTAGGGTGTAGGGAGCAGGGAGCAGGGTGTCACGATTCCCGGTGACGCGACATTTTGACATTTCGCAGGGACCGAAGAAGGCCCCGGATAGCCGATAGCAACAATATGTCAGTGCAATTTGCCAATGATACGGCAGGCTGTGTGAAAAACCTCCGTGCCACCCCAAACTCCATCCTCTGTGTTCCACTAGATTTTCCCCAAAATTGCCAGCAGTCAAAATTCATCGGACAAGACGACTGCTGCCTTTGGCAGTTCTTTCCAAAAGGAATCACAATGCCAATGGGGCTGCACATCTGTCATTTGGCCCACCTTTGATGAATTCCCCATTTAATTACAAGAAGGACAACACTGGAAAGAAATTCCTCAGAATAAATATATACCAGGCAAAATAACTATTAATTAAATAAGGCAAATTAGACAATTGAAATGATGCTGCTTTCAATAAAAGCCTTACCGTTTAAAGTTAATTGTAAATACTCTTCTGTAAAAAGAGAAAGCCAGTGTACAAAAGCGTCTAACACTAGTTTCAATAACACGGTCATCAGTAGTTCTTAGTCCTCGGAAAAAAGGAATAAAAAACAGGAGAAAGGAGCAACAGAGCACAACTCCGTACTTAAATTGCCATCATCGCGTCGAACGCATGTCGGGTCCAGTTGCCTTGTCAGGAATCAGGAGTCAGGACGAGTCACGAGTCATGACCCCGCAACGCGGCTGACTGACAGCCTCGGCTCAAAATGTAAAATCAATGCTCGCCTAACAAAAAAAAAAAAAACTCCTTTTGCTGACACTGACTTGCCGGATTTTGCAAAGCCCGGCAATAGGTGGCGGATTTTTCTGAATTTTCAGAATTTTCCGCTTAGTTTAAATTCCTAAAGAGGGGATAGTGCGAGTATGTTCGAATTTATTCTCAACTATTAAGTATATTGCTTTATTATACTTTTATTCTTAATAAAATCGTTGATATAAAGCAATATTTAATGTCAAGCGAAGACAGACTTATTTATATTATATTTTAAAAACAGTAATCAAAAGGTACTTCATTTTGCTTTAAATATTAGAACCTACATTGAAGTTTTGTACGATAGTTTTGTAAAATAACAAAAAAGGCTTTAAATATAAGTATTGTATTATATGATTATTTAAATGAAATTAGATATATTAGATAATCTAATGTGGAGCACAAAATATAACTGATATAACTATCTGTTATCTGTTATGTATATGCTATGCTAGGCTTTAAATATTTTACTCGGCATCACTATATATTAAAAAGCAAGACAAATATCCTTTTCTTTCTTTATCTTTTAACAATCCGATTTTAGGTAATATTAAATTCCATCAATCCCGATTCAAGCTTGAGTAATTTAATCCTGTTATTAAAACAGACTGTCACTGGTTTGTACAAAAAACATCAACCTTGTTTTAGTCAGTTATTTGAAAATGAAATAATAACAAGAAAGTGTAGAATGAGACAGCGACAGCAACCGAACAATGTGAAAAACAGTTCATGTTTATTTGAATCCCGTGTTGACAGATTGACAGAGTCGGACTGGGACCGGCCAAATATTTAATTTAAATCAGTGTCACTGGCCATTAGGCGAACGTGGCTGACGCGGCTAGTTGTCACACTGATCGGGGCCAATTGTAAGCCGGTTAAATAAAAAAAAACACACAGACCCTGGGCCAAAACGCAAATGCAAAATGAAAGAAAACGTAATGAAATTAAATAAAAATCTCGCCTCGCTTTGTTATCACTTTAAATTGTCGGTCGATGGCTTTGGGGGAGAGAGCGGAGTAAAAACTGCAAATTGGAGCTGGGTGGGAAATTAATCAAGGACTGGCTGGGGGAGTGGTAGAAAAACAATCCTTGCTATATGTTACCACCTGAGAAGCGACTCTTATGCGCATGTTTTTGCTTTTGTTTCATTTGCCAGAAACTACAAGGGAACTCCGCCCGCCCTCAGATGATGTCGGTGGACGGCGGGTGGGGGGATGTGGAGGCGCTTACGTGTTTTCATTTCATTTAAAACATTTTCTTTGCCAAAATTACAAAATGCATCTAGCGTTGAGCCATCCATCAGACTTCAAGGCATTGTAATGGCAAGTGAGTGAGTGAGTGCCTTAAAATGCGGCAAATAATTAAAAGCTTGATTTTTCGGCGGAAAAGTGTGTAATTTTATTTGTTCCCTCGGGTAAACTGATGTAATTTCAGGTGCCTTCTATTGCATTTCGGTTGGAAATTAACGTTCAAACTTAAATATGTATTAAATGCCCTTTCTTGCTAACTTTTTTTAGTGGGAAATTCATTAATTATTTCGATTTTAAGTTGAATTTGTATTATTTCATTTTTAAAGTCAAGAAGAGTCTTCAAGTTGATTTGCTTTCATCTTTCGTCATCCCAAAATAACAGTATGTGCCTTTTGTACATTTCCACGCAAAGCCTGCGGTCAAAAGTGTGTATTTCTTTTAGCCAAATTCAGTGTAAAAACATTTGGCTCGGAGACTGGATGGGAAAGCGGCGGAAAAGAGCGCTGAGAAAATAAAAGCCAGGGCATAACCACGGTGACACTTTGTGGCACACGCTTTGCGAGGCGGTGGGACCCACACCTGGAACTCAAAACACCGGATGAGGCAATTTACAGTTACGCGGCCACGTGACTTACTAAATCAACTTGGACTGTCGCTCGTTTTGTGGCAGCCAAAAATACAGGACTAAGAAGTGGGAATACAAAAAGAAAAAAAGAAAAACCAGAAGAAAAAGAACCTCAAATCCTATTCCTATTCCCGCCCTGGGTGATGTTGTCGCCGGAAATGTAGGGCTGACAAATCGCGTGCAAAAATCTGTGAAATCTTCGTCTGCTCCCATCTCTATCTGTATATTCCCGAGCTTCAGACCAGGGTTCTATCTGGTGCACTGAGAAAAATGACATATACAGTGGCTCACAGCTTATTTCAATCAGACCCAATCTAAAAATTTAAAAGCCTATAAAATCAAAACCAAAGGGATAATCGAAATAATTTAAATGCACGATGCTTTCTTAATATATAAATTTAATATTTATTCATTCTGGTTTTATTTGCTAACATCTATTTTCCTGGTATATATATACAATATATAATATAATAATACAATACAATAATAATACAATATAATAATATGTTTATTAGATTAGCCAATTATTTGGTTAGGATTAAACCAAATGTATTCGAAAACAATATGATTTATAGTTTGAAAATAAATACTAACTCTCTTGTTAGTAAAAATGCATTATTAATTATTTAACTATTATATAATAATTGTAATACATATAATAATTAATCCTATTA
>JAEIIG010016703.1:0-21087 GCA_018904695.1 Drosophila parvula
AGGATTATGATGATGTTTTTGGAAACCCCCTTATTGGTCTTAATAAATATATAAAGCGTATCTTATATACTTAATTTATACTCAAATACAATAGTTATAATCTTATAGATATAGGGGGTTTTATCCTACACATATTTTGTATCCTATGCATATATAAGGGTTTATATTAAATGTAAATTACTTTATATTTAATGTATATTCCGTTCTGTAATGTATTACAGGTTCACCATTTCAAAATAGTAAAAGATCCTTACCTTTTCAAATCAAACATATTTTCCTATTATATATTTTATATATTTCTAGTTTTCTTTATAATTTCCATGCATTTTTTTTCAATAAAACCACTCAATGAAATGTAATAACTTGACTCCCCATTAAGTAATTTTTGCTCTCAGTGTCCGCATGTAATTTTGGCTCCATATAAAGTGAGTGAACATCGTGCGCAAACTGTTTGTTGGTTTACCTGTTTATGTTTTTATGCTCGAGTAAGAGAGTACCAGACCCCGAGGTCCATTCAAAAGAAAGCGACCAGATCGCTTTTGGAACATGTATGAAGAAATTAACCCTCGACAACATTTGATTACTGCCCCCAGGTACCGTTGACATGTTTTTGGTTTTTTTTCGGCTCTGCAAATTGAGGGGGCACTCGGAAATTATTGGCCATATTAATGTTTACAAGATGTAATATGGCAATCAAAATAGCTGCGGGCCAACATGAACATGTTAAAACTTTACGCCGGAAAGAGAAGCTTTGCCTTGGAACATCTGAAAAAAAATTCAATTAAAGTGAATGGGGGGACAAGTCAACAGGACAGAGAAAGTACTTTTTATAGCAAAGTCCTCGGGGATTGGATTTTATAAGACAATAGCAATAGCTTTCAGCTTAAAATATAATGAAATATAAAACGATTCATAATGATTCTGATCTGTTTAATCTATTAAGTGCCTCTGCACCAATCGGTAGCATCTCCAGCTCTTAAATAACTCCAAGATAACTTATATTTTGCGGCTTAAAATACCTCCACAACGACGTGTTCGATTACCTGTGGTCCCGGCCTGCCTGGTGGGTAGATTCAAGATCTTAAAGATCTCCGGGGCGGTACAAAATGACAAACAAAATACAAAAAAAGTTATTGGGCGCATTACGAGCGTGTAAACAAGCAGCCAACAATGACTGTATCGCAGTTCGGAGTAAAATTGTGGAGACCCCACCAGTCGACAAGTCACCAGGCATATATCGGAAAAAGAAAATACCAAAATTTATAACTTTCTCGTTATGGAGAGCTGCGCGCCCCTTCCTCGTAGCTCCCCAACTCACTTTGTCGGCGGCTAAATTTGTCTCATCTTCCTATATTAATTTGTGTTATTGTATTTCAGCTTTTTTTCTTTCGTAGGGTTTCAGCGGCAAACAAAAACAAGGCGGCAGTTATAGTAATAATAAAAAAAAAAAAAGAAGCAGCAAACAAAAGGTAGCCAAAAGGTATCGGGTTTTATAACCTGCTCGAACTCATCAATTTCATTGCTAACAACACGCAGACACGCCGAAGTGAGAAAAATATGCAGGCCTGGCCCATCGGCTTTGATCCGGTCTGAATCATCGTTTCGGATCTCAGATCACCAGAGTTAAGGCACTGACAAAAAAAGAAGGAATTAAAGTCCCCAAAGAAACCTTCAAGATTGAACAAATTGAAGCCACAAAATTCCTTTTTCTAGAAAATCGGACATTAGATTTCTAAGAATCTTTTGCCACAAATTTAAATTATAGCTTCTTTATATTTTCTAAATAAGGATTTATCCCTAGCCAAAGTCTATATAATATATAAAAATATATCCCAACCTTATTAATTACATATTTATCTTTAAATATAATATTATATATATTAATTTTCCTCTGTGTATTTTGCGGTTGTGTGTGGAAGAAAGACGCCGGCAACGTCATAAGTAAATTTTCTGGAGATGTTTCGGGGATTTCAAAAAGCCATTTAGAATAAATTAACTGGGACCTACCGCTAAAAAGATCTCTGATCCGATCGGGTCTCCTCCTGCTCTTCGTTTTCATTTTCATTTTTGGGATTGTGTTTGGGATTTGGTTTGAAGCTGAAGCCTCAGTGGCTGAAGCGAAGCGGGAGTGATCCCCCCAAACAGGATTAAAATTAGTTTTTGATTACGCGTTCGAGCTTCTGGACAACGCAATTTGCGGTCTTGCCATAATTAGCGCTTTTAGCCAAACTCCTTCAGCTGGCGGCGGCGGCAACTCTTTTGCATCCCGACGAAGGTCGCCGGGTTTTGTCATAATTCTGCGGTGGCGGCAGACTTGTAAAAGCTATTTGGCAGGTATTTAGCCCGCAGCCTGAGAATGTGAAATTCCTTGTGGTCATAAATCCGAAAGCCCCTCCCGAAAGAAACGTCCAGGCATCTAATTGAGTCTTCCGTCGGCACAGCTCCCCCAAATCACATTCCACATGTCATGCCTTTTGGCCTGGTTCTGAATGTCGATCTAAATCGGAATCTGGCTACCAGCCTACCTACTACTCATCTTTCAAAGGGTCCCGAAGCGATGCCGGGCATTTGAAGAGCGTGTGAACAGCAGGCACCTTGTGGTGAATATATAGTCTTCCTGGGCATTAGCCTTATCCGAGGGATACGCATCTTGGTAGCACACACTCACACTCAATCTGGAGATTGCGATCTGTGGCAGGCCGGGCTGGCTTTTTATTATGATGTTCCCTTTATTTTGTGTGGCTGTGGCATCCCTGGAGATTATCATTACTGCTCGCTGATCTCGGCTGATTGATTTGGAGTGTTGGCTTTAATTGAATTGTTTCCCTTCGGCCAGCTCTGGTTTTTTTTTTAAGGAGAGGAAGAGCTGGTTGTGATCCGGCATTAAGCAGCGAGTATTTAATTAATTGCTGTTAATTTATGTGCTTACCGGTAGCCAGTAGAGTCCAGCTAATTTGCCTAATTACCAGCCAACACCATTAGCCAAGCGCTCCAAGTTTGCGTTTCAGATTAACCGTTGATAAGGCACGACATGGTCCTCGTTTCGTGTTCAACTAATGCACTCGAAAAAATATACTGAAAAGGCTGTTATAATTATCTAAAAAACTTATAAGGTATGAAAATGTAAAGGTGTTAAATTTACCTTAAAATAATCAAATTAAATATGTTAAATTCTAATGTTAAGATTGATGAATAAAAGATACAAGAGAAGGAACTCTAGAACTTATAAATTAGAGATAGTTTATCTCTGTGGCATATAATTATATTAAACCCTTTTTTATATACTCCAAAATTCTTTATATAAATATATATTTCATATATAAATTAAACCTTTATTTTTTTATTATTAAATAACTAAAGCCCAGCACTTTCTTGAAGTGTTCAAACCGCACCCCAGTTAGTCTATTTATGTAAGGAAAATGCGTCATTTTGTTTGTGTCTCAATTAGCAACGCACTGCCAGGAGGCATAAGTTATGCTTAGTTTGCTCCAGGAGCAGCTCCTTGGGAATCATTGTGCTAAATGTCACCAGGCATCTCACAACCAGGACCTGTCACAATGATTAGTTATGCTGATGACATTGTTTACTGGACATTGAGGTGTGGGTGCCAGTCGTAATACCAGTTTCAGGTTTCCAACTAAGCCATTAGCCAAGGCTCCGAATTGGTCCAGCCCCCGAAATTGAGTTTACTTCTTTTTTTTTAATTAATAAAGCGCAACTGGCCCAAGCTTAGGCCTAACCACTTTTTGGCCAAGTAAAGGCTAGCCAAGGCTTTTTAATTAGAGGCGTGGCTAAGTTACATGGCCAATATGAGGCCAGGAATGCCTATTAGTGGCAAGTGGGGTCAGCTTAAACTGGTTAATAAAACGATATTAGCTGCGATAAAGGTGTTCTATAAATAAAGATATTCATTAAAGAAAATATAGTTGATAAATGTGTAATTAAAATACTAAAAGGAAGTCATAGAGATATTATTAAAGTTTATTTATAAATTAGAGCAGAAAAAATACAACAAATTAAGCGAAGCACTTTCTACCCAAAATATTTATTGATTTTGTAACTATGTTTTGAGTTTAATCCCATTAAAAATAAATATCGGGGCAACCCCCAATGACCGTTTACAAAACATAAGATTAGATAACCTCGAGCACGGTGTCAAAATGGCTTTTAACTTCAGCCACAAAAAGCCATAAAAACGAAGGGGACTCTCGGGAATCAACCCTATTTTCGGGCGTCTTAATTGTTAATTGTCGGACATGTTTAGCAACAACAAAGTTGCTACTCCTGGACAGCAGCTGCTGCCATTTTCACCGCCAGTCTTCCTATATCCCTCTAGCTCCCTTCATTCAACTTTATATATCTCTCTCTCTATATAAACATTCAACCCCTTAAGAAAACGAAGCCACAGCTATTTCCGTTGATATTGTAGGCTCTTCATCGGGATCATTGCGCTGGCATATACATAAGTATCGGGCATTAAAAAACAACGCAAAAATTGAATTGCCAGCAATAAATAAACAAAAACCTAATGGGGTTGGGCTGGGGCTGGTGCTACCTTCTCAAAACTGGGTTGAAAGCCATTTCCGCCGCAGTAAGAAACCAAAAAAAAGAAAGAAGAATAAACATCAATCAGCCGGCGTATTACCTTTAAACATGCCAAAAACAAATACCAGCCATCACAAATCCCCATCGAATCAAATCCCCAATCGAATCGTTTAAGAAAACAGAGGAAATCATTCAACGTAGCGGCGGCGGCGGCTTGGCCAATAAAATCCAAGGGTATAAATCGAATCGGCTAGAGAATAATCCCCTGGCCCCGATTTGCTGGTGTCGGATTGTCTATTATGAATTCCATTGAAATTGTTTTAACCACAAGCAGTTCACTGATTGAATTGAAAGTGCCAGTGACTGCGTAGAGATCGGCCATAAAGGTGGATCATTAAAGCATCCTCAAGACGGCACTCCGGCGAAAGGTCAGACAGATTCTACGGCGGAAAAAGAGAGCCAAAGGCCCCATAAACTTTTCCGTTTTACGATCATTGCCTGTGTGAAGCATAAAAAGTTGACTGATCGCTGAATAATTTATGATCTCATTCATCTCACACCTTTTCGACTCGACTCGATACAATTCCGGTGTATGGTATGTGTGGAGCTCTCCTATAATGATTTCAAATATGTTTTATTTGCCTTGCAGATCCCGCCACATTGAATATATTCGCCACGCGATCCAATCCAAAGAAGAAACGCAAATCCCGCACTGCATTCACCAATCAGCAGATCTTTGAGCTGGAGAAGCGCTTCCTATACCAAAAATATCTATCGCCAGCGGATCGAGATGAGATTGCCGGCGGTCTGGGACTTTCCAATGCACAGGTGAGTATGGTAATATCTATCTGGGCGATAAGTAGTTCATTGAATTCTATCTAAAATGAGTTTAATAAAGTCAATTAAGGTACTTAGTTGTGAACTACGATACCAAAAAAGTAGCATAGATACCATAAGAACATAGTATTCGCAACACTTGCTAGGGATGTGTATCGAGAGGAAAAGTCCGATATAATATATCGAACAAAAAATGTCGCGCTCACTCTACAATATCGTATAGTTTTATCTAAGTTTATTTATCGAAATATATCGGATTTAACTTTATATAATATATCCCAAAATAAATCTCGCACTCAATTCACAATATCGTATAGTTTTATCTAAGTTTATTTATCGTAATATATCGAATTTAACTTTAAAATTATCCACACATATCAGAAAATTGTAATTTAATTTAATTGCCATTTGAAGAAAAATATTTAAATAGTCTATCATAAATAAATTCATTTTATATATTTCCAATGATAAAAGCATAAGCAATGTTTAGAAAATTGTTCTGATATTGAAACGGGACTTCGATTTATATCATATATGTGTATAAAGCAACGTTAAAATATCGATTAATTTATCGATATCTTTTTCGTCTATGAATGATATACCCTTTCTCATCAGTTGAGGTTTTATAAGCGGTTAAATTGATTTGATTTGAAAATCAAACCTAAGTTTCTCTCTTGAAAAAGTAACAAGTTTTATAAATAACACTTTTAATACTAAGGTATAAATAATAAGAACTCTTATTCTATTAACCGAACTCCAATTCAACACATATTATATATAGTATATATACTATATATATTGTATTTTATTGTATATTGTTGCATTGGAATTTGGCTAAAAGAACCGACTTCCTTCAAGTTTCCTCTTAATAAAGCACTCTTAATCCATAGGTCATTACTTGGTTCCAAAACCGACGTGCCAAACTCAAGCGCGACATGGAGGAACTGAAAAAGGATGTGCAAAGCGTGAAACTGTCAGCGAACAATAGCTTTTTAGAGAACGTTAATGACTTGAGTATTTTAAAGACCCGACCAGTCAGCAGATCGCAATCGCATGCGCCACCCACAGACGCATAGCGGTATCGGAACGGATAAGGATCGTGACAAGGACAAGGACAAGGAGGAACTGAGAATGCTGAAGCTAATGACTCTGATGCGTTACTCCGATGGCAAGTTGCTATATCCGCAACAGTCGTCAACCACATCAGCACCAAATTTGCCACTTCCAACACACGCAACGCAGTGATTCGATTATTTTGTAAATTAAATCAACGGCTTAACTCTCATCTAATTTGCCAAAAAAAAAACATATAATAAAATAAACTTAAAGAATAATAATAATAAGATGAGAAACACTCTCTTGATTTTCCTAATTGAAGTATTACATTTCTTATGTTATTTTCAATGTATGAAAGGCACTGCACATTCAACCAGAATATAATAGTAAATAAATTCGATGTATTTTAAATTGTAATGTGCTTAAGTCAACTACGTGTAATATTATATGTATATCCTAGTAAAGAGCCATATCCTATATGGCGAAGACGACAATGATTTTAAGGCAATTTATTTATAGATAATGTATTTAAACTTCAAGTTCCATGACACCATTTTGGCAGCTCAACACGAATTCCATAAACTAAAAAAAGTTTTTGAGGGCACAAAGAGAAATCCGAATAAAATATAAAGGGCAAAGAAAGGTAAGTTATATACCTTGAAACTTGAATAAATACTCGTAATAAATATAATAATAATGATCGAATATCGTATTTTCAGTAAATACATATAGTAAAATATGGTTTCATTGTATGGCTGTTGACAGTTGGTCAAAAAATATCAATATGGCAATGACAGTGTTGTCCTCAGTAACCGTTTGCTGGCTAACCTCCTGATTCAAAGCGTTATTACCAACAGCTGTTGATAAATCTGGACCTTTTAGGGTTTACCTACTCCCTAAATACCTACTCCCGTTTACTAGCTGAAGAGTCCTTTTGAGAAAATCACTTTCTCCATAATTTTAATCTGATTAATTATACATTAAATCAAAGAATCTTAATTTAGCGGTTTTATGTACACAATTGTGACAGCACTGTCTTAGCCAGATATTTCGAGCATCACTGGAAAGTCAGGTTGTAATGAAATTTACATGTTCTGTATGCTGTCTCCAGGGGGCGCTTTAAATACAAACTCTTTTGACAACCCCTGGAGTCTTATTAATATATATGTATTTCAATAATCATTAGGCTGTTATGGTTATTTTGTAAAATATTTCTTTATACGCTGTTTGCACGTAAACTGTGGCCTATACTAAATATTACAATAACTCAGGGAAATCTTTTTAACTTTATTAAGTCATAGCATTTTCAAACTTGGTGGTTTAATAAATTTTTTAAAATAAATTTACTCGTTTTTATGTAGCTATGCGATTTTTTTTTTGTTGAGAAAGAGCACCACTGTTGGAATCTAAAAAGGCATTACAAAGCGCCTCCAGAGGGCGCTGTTAGCCCGCTCAGTGTATCACAAACGTTTATGTAAGATACGCGCTCTTACAACGATTTGTAAATGTAAAAACTAAGGAACTGTAAGTGTAAAAACAGAAACCAAAAATTAATTTTAAATAAACTCATGATAGCTTATTATTAAATAATAACAAACCATAATACCTCTTTTCAAAGTCTATTGAAAATCTTAATTAATTTAAGCCAAAATATAAACGAATAATATATTTATTATGAATATTTATGTTGAAACTAATTTGTCGATGACGCTGTAGGGTATGTAATATATTTACTCATTGGTTTTTTTACATGTCAAATAGGAAAACTTGTTGCCGACTTTCAGGCTGCCAATATATAGCGCTTATATTAATCTGCGCATGACTTTCAGGAGCGTTCCCAATTTCACATTCTTTATTGCGTTTTGAACAACATTTTTCTCATTGTTTTTAAAACTTAATAATACTTAATTTTTCATCGTTTTTATTGATGTAACAGCTGACTTTGTTGCTGTTTTAAGAAGTAAAATAAAGAATTAAAAAGCCTTTTATTAATTGAATTTTTTGTAGCACTCAGAAGGGATGCATCATTTTAAGGAGTATTCTTTAGTAGTTAGTTAGTTAGTTTTTTATTACATTTAAAAAAATATAATTGATTAAAATTTCCTTTAACCAAGTTAATGCTTTAATTTTAATTGTATAAATACATAAAACAAATAGTTCTAAAACATATATCCAAGGTGGCCTCACAAAATAAATTTTTTAAAAATAATTAAACACTAGAATCTTTTTTCTTATAGCAGCAACTTAACTTTACTATTCCAATAAGTCAACTATCCATTTTCCAAATAAGATCAACTATAGGAATCTGGAAACAGGAATTGTAGAAGAAAATAGCATTTACTTTTAAGTTTATTATATTTGATATTAGAACTGAAACTTAAAACATTTGCTTCGATTTATGTATTTACATTTTGGTTGGTCTTAAAAAAGGTACCTATGAATTCATAACATATTCCGTTGGGTCGTGTAACATTATTTACATCAACCGCAACCATAGTAACAATTATTCGGTGACGTCCCGAAGGGAGCGACATTCCGCAACCAAAGTAAGCCTTCATCAAATACCGTTCCATCATTAAAACCGTCTGAAAGTTTATAAGTATTATTATTATTAAGAATTATTAGCAAGCGTAAGTTCTTTAAACCGATAACGTACTCCCTTATATCTGACGCCTTTGTCTCGAACTTCCTCAACGTTAATCACATGTTGTGACATTAAACCGTACCAGATTTGATTCTTATCGTACATAACTTTGCAAAAGTCCGTAATTAAAATATTTAGAATTGTCGGTTGCCAAAATCCACGCTCAAAATGTAATGTGGTAATCCGAGTCTAAAAAGTGTTAATGTTAATAAAGTCTGGTACTTAACTCATATTAAAGTTTAGTCACCTCTATGCGATCCGTGGTTTCTACATCCCACACCGTGGTTAGGTTGCCACTACCGACGACACCTTCTTCGCCCAATTCCATCGTAAAATTCGAGAAATCAAATAATCCTTCTACATCCAGATACCCTTCCGGCTTATCGAGACATTTCGTAATCAACTGATCATCCTCAAATTCAAATTCATACTGAATTTCAATCGAAAGTTTGACAATATTCAACAGGATAAGTATTTGCCAATGCATTTTGCACAATTTATTTTTCCCGAATGAACTGCTGAATCTATTTGAGGAAGGTTTTATAGCTGCAGATAGTTTATTAGATAAATAGCAGCCTAGATTTGATGTAAAGATTGTATCTACGGGATTCTGTGGAGTAGATCTTGATTAGATTTGTGATTTTCGAACTAATGTGGTTTTTTAATGACTGTAAAGTAATTATTTAGCTTGAAATACCCTATATAGTTCATGCTTATTTATTTATAAGATATATTACTATTTATATTTATATTTATATTATATATATTATTATTTATTTGGAATTATATATTATTGACTTTGATCTGTCACATTTCTTTTCACAGTTTTAATCTGCCAAATATTCTCAGCTTATATTTATATAAAAACTTCTCCAACATTTTGGGGAATCCAATGATGGAAGGCCTCAAAAATTTGTATCTTTTAACTGGGGAGCCATATATTCGAGGTCAATAAACTGCCATTAGAGTTCAACGAGAGCTCACTTGACTTGAGTAGCTGCACCCTTTTCTCAGGCGCAGATAGGCAGCGCTTCATTAAGAACCATTATGTCAAATTATTCGGCAGCCACTTCAGACTTGCAGCTTAGCTTGGATCGTTCCAAAGACATGCAAGTGGCCGCTCTCGCTGGAAATCAATTCAATTATAACTCAATTTATTCTCACAGGGATTACGACGACTCCCGAACAGGATGCTGGTCCCGTCCAAGCACACACACACACAATGCTCTGATCAATTCCACATGAACAGCTCCAAAGAGCCGCTGATGATTAGCACACGGGTGCTGACATCCCCCTAAGCACGGGTACATCCCTATGTATGAAATGGTACATCATAACTAGTGACTGCATAAAAAATCCAAAAAGGCCCGAAGGTGGGACCACGACCACCCACATGGCCGTCTGTGCTTTTATTGCTCACGAAGTAGCATAAACAAATTGCGCTTCTAACGGCGGCAGCGGCGTGGCGGCAGTGGAACATCCATATTCACATCCATATCCACAGCCATATCCACAGCCATATCCACAGCCATATCCACATCTATAGCCACATCCACAGCCACCAAGCCAACGCCACCACACACCTGATGGCCCTGATGGATGGACGAGGATAAATGAATGAATGGATGGGGCTGAGGAGTTCCGCCAGTACATTAAATGCATTCTCCCCAATAACAATGTACACTGGAAAAATAAGAAGGGAAATGCCAATTGGAATATTTTATTACATAATTAAATATTTACCAAGAATTTGGTTTAAGTAGAGAAGCAAGAAATATTTATAGTTAACATATTAGAAAAATAAAAAGACATTAATATAATTCCTTAAAATTTGTATTAATATCCACAGCCAAGTTAATCTAGACATGGGATTCTATTAGAAAAATATAAAGTCAGTAAGATAATTCATTAAAATTAGAGGATCTATTAGAAAAATATATTGACAGTAGGATAAGTAATTAAATATTTATTAATATCAACAGCCGAATCAATCTAGACATGGGATTCTATTATAAAAATATAAAGAGAGTATGAAAGTGAATTAAATATTTATTAATATCGACAGCCGAATCAATATAGACATGAGGATCTATTAAAAATATATATATACACAGTAAGGTAGTTAATTAAAACTGTATTAATATCAACAGTCAGATCAATCTAGACATGGCGTTCTGTTCCTCTGCTTGAGGGTCTCGGGAACTATACAAGTTAAGGGAATTAAAATATTCTTTTAAAAAATAAATGCAATGCAATGAATGTAATAATTTAAGTGTACATCGGACAGGAATATCCTAAAGATATTATTCGAATGATTATGATATATTCCTTTTTTTTCGAAATCTCTAGACTTGCCTTAATAGAAATAAATCCAATTAAAGATCATTAAAATTTCTATTTAATTAATCCATTTTTGAACTATAAATTTATACAAATTATGTGATTATTTTACTTAAACAAATTAAATTAATTACCGAAGTCTAGTATATACAAAAATCATTAAGAATATATTAGGAACATGAGCTGGAAACTAGAGTCCATCCGCAAACACTAGAAAAATGAAGCGCCGCAGAAAAATTTATTAAAAAATTCCTTCTTTATAAACAGAATTACTAAAGAACAAAATAAAATTCCAATACAAAATACAAGGAAATTACCTAAACATTACTAGATGTTTGTGATTTTTAAATGAATTTTTCGCCCCTGTGTAGCTTTGTTTGTTGTTACTGCGCTTTGCTTATTTGGAGTACGGTTTTGTGTTATTTCGGAGCGTTGTGTGGTCTCCACTCCCTTTCTGATTTTTTTTCCACCGCCTTGGCGCACTGCCGTTCCAACATATTTCTGTTGCCAAACAGTGGTCAACTAATGTGTCGCAAATGCCCCGCGGTGGCAGTCGAAACAAGCTACTTGGGCCCAGGACCACCGCAGAACAGCTGTCTAGACAGAAATCTCGAGTGGCGATCCCAATTAGCCACTGTGACCACACACACAGGACCTCTGTGTCCGACAATGCGTTCTCACACATATTTCACCGATCCGTCTATCTGCCGACATCCTCAAGAGTGTCCTGTCTGGCCGGAGGCGGCGACAAGGCGTGATTTGTAAACAAAACCAAACGCATAATTACATGATCGTGGAGCCAGGGCATCGGTAAGGGGAAAAAATCATGTCGCCGAAGGTTTCCAATTGCATGAGACACTGAAGGTCTTTGAAAAAACCACTGAGGAATGAAAATAAGGCAATCTGTGAGTCTTAAGGCTTAGAAAAAGGTGTCTAGAATTTATTTACTAAATATTTTTATATATTTATTGGACTTTTTAAGCAAAGAATCTATAATAAGGAAAGCAATTCAGTTTGTTAACAGACTTACTCGTACAAATAATAAAGGAATACTTAAGAACAATTGTAAAATCACTTTTAAATTAATGAATTAATATTCCGCCTTTCCCAATAAGTAATCCATATATTTCTTACCTTCAGGCGACGTTCTTTCCCCCTAGTTCATAAATACAAATACACATAGATAAAGATAAATAAATAAATAAATTTCTTCTTAACAAACTTACAAATAATCAAGGAATACTTAAGATACAAAGGCAGAACAATTGTAAAATCACTTTCAAGTTCATGAATTAATATTCCGCCTTTCCCAATAAATTATTCATATATTTCTTACCTTCAGGCGACCTTCTTTCCCCTAGTTTATAGATACAAATACACATAGATAAAGAGATACATATGCACTGAAGCAAGATGCGCACTTTTAAGCTCTTAAGTACAAACGATTCACTTTGGCCAAATGTGCGCTTTTCAATTGAATTTATTTTTCAATTTGCCATGTACATATATACGAAATATCGGAATTTTCCATTTTCAATTACCATTTGTTGGTCTCTGTTGGTAGCCACAAGTACGCGTATTATTAATGTAATAGCGGCTAATTGCAACAAAAGGCAAATTAGAACGCAAGCGAAACACTTCAGGCAGCGGCTTAAAAGCTTTGATTTTGATGGAACACTTTTCCGGGGGGCATTCGGGGTGGGGGCTAGGCATTATTTCGTGGCATTTATGGCTACATTTGGCGGCTGTTGAGACCATTGCATGGGGGCATTCTCGAAAGTGGATCTGCCATAGATTAGGGAATTTGCAATAACTTTATCCACTTGAGGCTGCCCTCACCCGGGGCAGCATCATGGGCATGGTTTTTGTGGCCGCCAAATCGAAAAAAACAAGAAGTTGATGCCAAAAAATTTACCGCAGAAAAGTCGTTGCATTTATTTGGCCTGGCCGAGACAATAAACAAAGTATCACTGTGCTGGCTGGCATGCAGCAACAAATAGAGGCAATCTAAATATCGAGTACGAAATGCGGCGCGAAGAACAATAAAAACACATTGGCAAAATATGACAAAAGTAAACAATAATACGCCAAATTGAATGATCGATGCCTCAGCCCCCGGTATCCCTGCCCCCCTTTTTTCTTGATTTCTCTACGGGGGCACCGATGTCCGGGATGGACGTCACATCGAAATTCCAGATCGTATATAAAATTTAATTGCCTACAAATTGGCGCGTTGAGTTTTATTGCAAATTAACCATTTGCCTTCGTATGTACATTCGATCGATTGTTTACTGTACAGTATATATGTAGGTGGGAGTCCGGATAACGTTTACAAGGAAGCATTAGGTTAGGATCATCATTTACCATAGCGGAAAACAAATATTTAATTTAGTCAAATGCCAATGATTTATTTACGATTTCCCATCGTTTAGCTTAGATCGCTTTGGGAAGTGTACAGCATTAACGTGAAGAGGAAAGTTTTTGAAATGGAAAAACTATGGCCACATTTTATATCCCATTGTGATCACTTAGATATATCTTAAAATATGTCTCTTTCAAATTATTCATCTTCCAAAAATAAAAGCAGTAGCACCCTTATCGTAATCCACCATGGGAAGTAATTATAGATGCTGATAAAAAAAAAGTGAACGACTTTTTGTCTTCCAGGAAAGATTATGTGATGTTATATTCTCCCTACATAAAGATAAAGATGGTAAAGTTCCATTCCCCTATCAATGTCAAGCTGTGATCTTAAAATTTATTATCTCCACGTTATGACATGGGAAATATCAGCTATCTAAAGTGTTAGCCAGATCAGTTTGTCGGTGACTTGCAAGTGATTCAGACATAGAACGAGTTGCAGTTGAGCCTTAAAAATGGTTAGTGAAGTGAAAAAAAACTAAAATTATTTTATATTATTAAAGTTATATATCTGTGCAAGTCTAAAAAAACATAAATTAAAGAACACTAACAGTTATTTCTGTTAACAATTGAAATTAAATAATTAAAGAGAATGTTCGTTGACACTTTTATTTGCAATTCTGATTCAAATGATTATACAATATAAAATATATGATATTTGATTTGAAAAGCTTTTATTGTTTAAGAAAATAAAGTACGATATGAAAAGGTTATTCGATTATTATTAATAAAAACAAGAAAGAAAGTTAACTAAGGGGAACACGAAGCTTGTAAAACCTATCAGGTTGTAATTAAATATTTTTGTTTGAATTAGATATTAAAAATAAAACGAATTAAAATTGCTGGAGGTCTATAAAATATTTATAAATAAAAACAATGAGCTAATACTGATTTTCATAGTTTCTCGTACAAATTAATTGATAGTTCATAAGGCAGCTATATGATATAGTCCAGAGATATTGATAAAATGTAAAATATTAGTTTAAAATTGTAAATAATTACTTTATCTCGGTCTATATGCGAATATCTTCAAATATGAGGAAGTTCGGTTATTTATCACTTTATTCTCCTATTAATTCTTTGATTGTTCTTATAGCAGCTATATGATATAGTCGTCCAAATGTCATAATATTAAAACCAAAATTCTAAAATCATAAAAAATGCTCATATCTCAAAATAGATATAATCATATGCTGAAAAATGGAAAGATATAATTTGTTTCTATAATTTCCCGACTGTTCTTGTACCAGCTATATGATATAGTCGCTTGATCTATGTACTAACTGCAATTTAAAGACAACTATCTGCAACGTTTTATTCAGATAGTTTAAAAACTGAGAGACTAATTTGCATAGAGACGGACAGCCGGACAGACGGGTAGACGGACAGTCGGACAGACGGACAGACGGACATAGGGAGAAACGGACAAGACTAAATCGATTCGGCTGTTGATGCTGATCCACAATATACATACGATCGTATATACGTTACGGGATCGAAGATGTCTAATTTACTAAGTTGCAAAGTTCTGTGAAATATATATTTAACGCTTACAATAATATACAATTACATCGTTATGTATAATATTACTAACATTAAAACATTAAATAAATAATGATCTATTTTCTCTTTATTTTGTAAAGAAATTCGCAACAATTATCAAGTTGATGTTATTATTCCTTTTTGGGAATGGAGAGGCCGCTAGAATACTGGCACCTTTCTTTCTGCCTGTACGGAGTCACTTTATGATGACAAATGCCATTATACGAGAGCTAGTGCATCGTGGACACGAGGTGACCTTCATAACACCATTTTCGTTGGCCAAGGAAGAGCTGGGAGCCAACTATACAGAAGTTCTGTTGCCAATTTATGATACATGGGCCGATGGTAAGAGTGAGACTTTAAGGTTTAAATTATTAATTATTAATTATTAATTATTTGCAATATTTCCCAAAAAAACAGCTAGGAAAATATTAAAGACCACTTCGGCTTTGGATATGGTTGATGTACCAAAATTAACAGCCATGAAATTGGCCCAACATATAGGCATTAAGTCCACGGATTTTGCTTTGGGCCAACCCGAAGTTCAGAAACTGATCCATGCCAAGGACAGGATAGGGAAATATGATCTTGTTTTGGTGGAACAGTTTTACAATGAAGGCGCTTTAATGCTGGGCCATCTCTATCAGGTGCCGGTCATTAGCATTGCCACCTTTTCGTATTCCAACACTTTTAGCCAAATCTTTGGCTTTATAACTCCAATATCGTATGTTCCCAGTATTTATCTGTCCAGCACCGATCGCATGACCCTGTGGCAGAGGCTGGAAAATGTGGTAATTGGTGCCGCCGAGGATTTGCATCGAGAAATGTTTTACTATTCGATACAGGATGCCATTATTAGAAAGTATTTTGGTAGCTTAATGCCAGAGTTGCCGACGGTCAAGGAATTGGAAAGAAATATCTCGGCTTTATTCCTGAATAGCTATATGCCGCTGACATCATCGAGACCCATGACCTATAATATGATACCTGTGGGGGGACTGCATATCCAGCCACCCAAAAAGTTGCCAGGACACATTCAAAAGTTTCTCGATGAAGCGGAACATGGAGCTATCTACTTTAGTCTGGGTAAGATATATAAATTACAACAAATATAATTTATATTTATATTTTCCCCTTTAGGATCTCAAGTCCGCAGTGCTGACATGCCGCAGGAAAAGCTACAGATATTCCTTGGGGTCTTTGCCAAGCTAAAACAACGCGTCTTGTGGAAATTCGAAGATGATAAGTTGCCCAATCTCCCCGCCAATGTCAAGGTTGAGAAATGGTTACCCCAAGCTGATGTATTGGCCCATCCAAAGGTTAAGGTGTTCATCGCCCATGGCGGACTCTTTGGCATGCAGGAGGCTGTACATTATGGGGTACCAATATTAGGAATGCCCTTCTATTTCGATCAGAATCCCAACATAAAGGCGGCCATATCTGCTGGCTATGCCATTGGTCTGGACTATCGTGACATATCAGAGGAACAACTTGAGTTGGCTCTCACTCAGTTGCTAACAAATCCCAAATATAAAGCTAACATGGATCGAGCTTCAAGGATCTTTCGTGATCGTCCTTTAGGAGCTATGGACACGGCCATGTATTGGATAGATTATGTAATCGAGCATCGAGGAGCTCCACATTTGGTGGCAGCAGGAGTCCATCTGCCCTGGTATCAGTTCTATCTTCTGGATGTCATTGCCATCTTAATATCTATTATTCTAGTATTTCTTTTAATATTTTATAGAGTTTTTCGAGTGGTTAAAGTTAGGCAGGGAGTTACGAGTTTAAAAAAGTCTCAATAGGATATCAGAGATAGAAAAAAAAGGTGAAATATTAGTGAAAATAAATGGGCTTATAGGAAATCTTCTTTGTTTCGTTTTTCTAGGCATTTTTTAATAAAAATATATGATATATTATACAATTTTCTAGAATCTTTTAATATTAATATTAATAACTTATATACATTATTCCCTTTCAAAATAGCTTCTCCATCTTTCCACATGTTTTTTATTCATAAAAGTACCCGGTTTTATGAATACTTGACCTGCCCTTTGTTTGCTTTTTTATATATATTTTTTTTTTGCAATAATAACCACGTACACTTAAGCTTTGGCACTTGAGCTTCTACTTAAGTATTTAATGAATCCAAATGGCATGGGCATACCATACAACTTAAGGCGCCTGAGTGCCAGGCCAAGTGTTCTTTAGGAATTGAGCAAAAAAAACAAATCCAAATAAAAAAAAAACATATATATTTTCTTTTTAGAGAAGCTTACTCATCAGGAATTTAATGGGATTTCAACATGATCATTATATAGCCCTGGATTGCCCAAATGATTATAGCCAGTCCACTGAAATATGCGTCTTCCAAAATATTGAAAGACTTGGCTGTAGTTCTATGAATTTTTGATTGTTTATATGAGAAGATATAAGGATTAATGCAGGTAATTATTCAGATCTAAGGGAAAGGTTTTAAGACATAAAACTAAGCCTTTTTTATATATTTTATACAACTATAAATATTCTTAAAAACCAAACAACAAGATGGTATAAAAGAAAAACGCTCAACCCTCAATTAAATCTATGTTTCTTTAAATTATTCATAACTCTGCTTAACTTTATTAAACCATTCTAAAGCTTATTTCATTATTACTGTTTATTAGTAATTATTTCTTGTTTAAATACTTACAGATAAGTATATCCTATATAGATTTTTGTAAATCCCATCTCTGGCCAACATTGAAAATTGCATAAACAAAAAACTGGCCCCAAAAAGACAGTTGCTTCCTGCAATGAAAGCGCCAGGCCAGATTCAGCGCCATTCGGGATTGTTGGACACAAATGGGATGTTTACACGACTCTCCGGGTGGGGCAGAGTCTGCGGGGCAGGGTCTCCGTCTCCGGCAAGTGCACTTGAGGCGAGAGTGCGGAGACACGAACCGAGTAGCACAGTCTCTCTACTCTATATGGCCTCTATATCCCATATAGAGCTCATTATGCATTCACGAACTGACATTGAAGTGGGTGCGACGCCCCGCATTTGGTGGCTGTGCTCGGCCTGGCTAGGGTTACATTGCCCATTCGAATTATTATTGGTATTTGTAACACATGATTACGCTTTATTGTAAACAAAAGCGCCGATAAACAGACAAACACACGCACGCCCTAATGATATGTTAATGCAGATGGCGCACACGGCGTATGAGTGCTGGCTGTGCCGCTGTGCGACTGTGCGGAAAGGGTGATCCGAAGCTGTTTGTCTGTCAACGGCTTAGGCAAATAAACTCGAAATCCAACAGCTCGATGGCAACAGGCAATAAGGAATTCGCCTTATACTTACACGGCCAGTTGTGAATTATGAAGACAGGTTAATGAGAAATGAGAGAGCTTCTGGATGGAAATGGTTAATTGACCGGCAATTTGGAGATAGTCACCTTTGAATGAAGCGCAATCAAATTTGGTTGGTTACCCTGGCAGAGGAAAAGGTAAGAGAGGAATAAAGCTAACTTTGGCAAGCCGAATTCTAGATGTTCTCTAAATTGTAAAATACATTTTGTTGTGGATATGGAAAATGAGAGATTATTATATTATATAATATAATATATCACTCTTATATATATATTGAAAATATCCTACAGTTCAACACTTAAAAAACGGATTATAGTAATAGAAAAAAATACACTTATCTTTAAAATATCAATTTATCTGAAATTATCGATCAATTATGAGATGCTTTTAATTTAATTTAAAGATGTTTCATCGAATATATTTTAAAAATCTTTGAAACTCAGTTTAGTAAAGCATTTATATTACAGTCTGGTATATCGAAATATGAAATAGCTTAAAGTATCAAGGTATATCGATTTTATCGATTAATATGCTAAAAGTATCAAAGTATATCGATAATATAGATTAATATATAACCATTTTATTTTATGTCTTAGTATTTGTATCAACTAAATGTAAAGCACCTTTAAAACTAGTTTTTTAAAACCGTCAGTATATATTTATTTCCAAGAATAATAGTAATAATATAATAATAGTAATAGTAATAATAATATAGTAATAATAATAAGAATAGTAATAGTAATAATAATATAATAATAATAAAAAGAATAGTAAAAGGAATAATAATATAATAATAATAATAAGAATAACAATAATAGTTTAGGCCAATAATAGTTTAGGCCAAGTATAGGCAATTCTTTGGCAAAGTCCGATATATTTATAAGAAAAACGATCTATCGATCTATCGATCTATCAATAATTCGATAAAGTATTAATGTATCGATATTTTCTGCAATCCCTCGAATAGTTTAAAGACTAACTTTAATTACTAGCATAAGGCAAAATTTAAAAATCTTTGTTTATTTGGAACATAATTGTTTGTCACAATACATATCATGCAAGTTCTGATAGAATAGATTGCTTATGGCTCAAAATTTTATTACTATAATATATAAATGTCTTGATATTATATAAACATAATATACATTATATAAAATAATCTCTTTAGCGTCACAAACATCACAAAAAAATAAAAATAACCCTTGGCAAGGTACAAAAAGCTGACCACCTAAGGCAACGACAGTGGAAGCTGTCGACACGCCGCAGCGTTTAAGTATAATTTTCTTCTTATTCTATTGAAGCATGTCCTTGGCCAGCCAAGGATAACTCACTGCAATGCACTGCTGGGAGCAACTTCTCGACGGGCTTCCTTTGCCTCGTTAAAAATTCACTTCAGTCGTCGCTTTCACTTCGGATAAACATAATGGCCGTTCATTTGCGCGCCCATCGTCTGGGTTTTATTTTTTCGACCCACTCAGCCACCCTGCACCACCCTGCACAAATGGCAAGAAAATGTTCTTTTCGAATCGAAGACGGAGAAGCGCTCAGGACAATTGCGGACGTGTGCGCCCAGGACACTGAGTTCAGGGAAAAGCGGGAGAAAAAAAAGAAGAAAAGCAAAGGAAAAGTGAATGTCCCATCTTGTGCGCCATGTAATTTGCTCTCTTGCCATGTGCTTCATCAGAAAGGAAATTGAAAATTGCTGCTAATAGCTGCTGACGACATTGGAGTGGGTGTGGCCGATAGGCGTTATTTTGGGTGGCAGAATCCGAAAAGAAATTCTTCTTATAATCATTATGAAAAAAAATGGAGAAAAAAAAACAGAGAAGAAAAACGAATGAAAACGAAGGAAAAGCTAAAGATAAGAGAGAGAGAGGCCACTAAGGAAAAGTAGGTGGAATTCATTTGAAACCTAAATTGCTCAGCTTAGTGACGAAAGTTAACGAGGCGATAAACTGCTCTTTATATTCCACAAAATGAATGTTGATTTATGCATTGCACAAAATTCCAAGGATAATTCAAAGGATAAAAAGGCCAATTTGGCCAGCAGAGGAGATATCTATTAGCTTGATTACAGATGGATTATATTTAATATAGAAGAGAGACATTTAATAAGTAGAAAAGGTTTATAGATTTGACATATTTTAATAATATCGAAGACTCCAAATATGTATTGTTCATTTCTATAGAAGTTCTCTATTTATAAGAACAAAACCATAGATCTATTAACTTGATTATGGATTATATTGGTTTATTGGTTAACAAAAATAAATAGCTGTTAACATTAAAGTTTAAAACTAGTCTTAATTAAAATCTTTCCCTTGACCCAGTAGGAGTGTTTTTTAACGATA
>JAEIIG010016722.1:0-71066 GCA_018904695.1 Drosophila parvula
AATATACATATATATAATATGGTTATATTCAAATATTATTATAAATTATTATAAAAATAATTACTTAGTTTTTAATTGAATATTGAATAAATTTGATAAACCTTTCTTCTTCTTTTAGAGTTCTTCGCTTTTCTGTTAGTGCCCTTTTTGGGGTCGTCGTCGGGGAATCACAACAGCCGCTGTCTGGCCACGCCCCCATCATCCTGTTCCGCCTCTCTCTTTCTCTGTTCACTGTTTTCGCTGATTTCCGCGCGCGCGAGGCATCCAAGCGAGCGCATGTCCTGACGACGGCGATGACGGCGACACTTTTTCCATGCGGTTGTCAAAAATATATTTTTATTGCCACCAAAATGACAACACTTAGCTCCCCCTCCGGGGCACACCCTGGACTTCTTTGCGGGTGTTGACTGTTCGCTCATTCAAATCTTCCGCCTGATTAGGCGCCAATTCGCACAAAAGCTTTCGAAGAACGCAAAATCACAAAATCGCAAATCGGCAAAATGTGGGCGGAACTGCGCCCTGCAATTATGCGATGCGAGGAGATGTGCGTGTGTGTGTGTGCGTGTGTATATGAGGGTATATCCCTAGGGGTGGCTATTGTTCAGAGGCTGCTGGAGTATTTCCAGCTTCCAGTAAATTTCACCGAATCGTTACATTTGCACCGCGCATTAAACTTAATGACAATATGGGCATCGCTAATATGTAGTACTTGACAATTTTTTATCTAGCCCATATGTCAAGGGTTAAACGCCCCTGACAACTAACCCATCATCATCCTGATCCCGAAAAGGGTTGCCCTCTTTAAATAATTGAAAATACTAAGCCTAACATCGGACCCTGGACTTTAACTCCAGCCTTATGTTTTATGATTGCACCCTGCCGCCGACTTTTACATCCCAGGGATCAGCATCTGGCAGAAGTCAGTGTAGACGTTCGCTAGAAGGAGTCCTTTCCCCACGAAAAGCCCATCCCCTTTTGGTTACTACACCTGGCAGACGCCGGTCCTTCGACGTCGCCTTCCTTTATGGCCTAGACAAGTTTTGTTAGCCGACTTTGGCTGCTGCTGACTCTTTTTTTATGCGCCCTGCAATTGGACAGGTTGGGGAACCTCATTTATCGTAAACAGGATGTGTAATACTGAAGGATTTTATAGGAAATTGTTGAACTCAAAGGATAACTATTCTAAATGATAAATTTAAGGAATTTTTGATACTGATTTAAGTACATAAATTATTCTGATTAATTTATAAACATGTCTGCTTATTTTTATTTTTTGGGGAAACCATTAAAAAGAGTTAAACAATTTTCTATTAAGCTATAACCTTTAAGTTTTAGGTAAGCTTTTATATAAAATATTAAATATATGTACCCTTTTATTATTTATAATTAAATTTGATTAATGTAATTGATGTTTTTCTGCATTTTTTGTTTAAGGTAGAACCTTCAGTCTGTCTTATATGCCCGAATACCACCATTCTTAACTTGTTCATTGTTATTGCTTTCGTTTTTTGTTGTTCCTGCTGCCTGCCGCTGCTGTGCACTTTTGTTCGCCATTTTTGCCTCGATCCTATTCCCTTACCCTGCGCCGTCCTTTATCTACAGCTCCTCCTTTCTGGTCCTTCCTGCCGGTTTCCGCTCCCTGGGCTGTTCACAGTTTTTGCTTTTTCTACTCTGCATAAATTTCCCCTTAAGAATTGTCGCTACAAACACACAGAAACGGGACACACGCTCGCACAGGACGAAAGTCATGTGGCAGGCAAACACACACAGACAAAACATACACATCGGCAAACAAAAGCTTCGGTGGCAGGTGCCAACAACAACAACAACAGCTACGAGGACAGCAAGGACCAAAAACAATGGCTACAGAAAAGGGTAGCAAGTGCCAGTGGGGCAGGTGGACAGCCAAAGGGGCTTGAGAGTTGGTTGCAAGGGGGTTTTATTATTTGGAGAAGGGGGTGGAGAGCCACTGGGGCTGGGCCCCCCCAAGTAGACAAGTTGCAGGCAGCGCTTGTTTCTGTTTTTTGCCGCTTTTCCGCCATTTTTAATATGGCGCACAACAGTCAACACAAACAAGGGAGTAGAATAAACTTAAAGGGAAGGCTTTAAAAAATATTAATATAAGGAATATAAATGATTATAATTTTAATGATAGTTAAAAACATTTAACGTGAATATAGCTCTTGTAGAAAACTAAGAATCCTTTGAAAGGTGTGTTTAAAACGGAGCTACATCTAACATTACATTACAGCTTACAAATATTTGCGTATACATTTTACAAATCACAAGAGAGTGCCTTATTAAGGTTACAAATAGACATATTTTAATAATAATTATGAAACTGATTGATCCAGGAACTTATAACAAGAAAAATTATAGTTGCATTTTCATGTTTATGTATTATTTATTATATTTAAAAGTAAAAGTATTCAATCCACATCGAGAAAGTGGGCTCAAGATTATGGATATAATCAAATCTTGTAACTAAGTTAGCACATTTTGGGGATATTATATCCTTATTTTGCTACAGAATTTGGTGTAAAAATGGTAGAAAATTCCATTTAATAACACTAACTAACATGTTTGAATACATTCGTGTTCAGTATAAAAATTCTATCAAGTAACATATGATTAAATCTCTTTTACGCATTTGCATTATAATTAAATGTCCAGAATGGCATTCCCTCCGAGAATTATCGGATTATTCTTTTATTTTATTTTTGAATATATCATAATTATCCTATAATAGTGACCTCAGCTGTAATTACACCAAAAGTACACTTGTCTGTGGGAAAGGACCTCGACTTAAAGGTAGAAAAAAAAGAATACAGTCTGTTTTGCAGTCGCCCTTTTTACCGTTGTATTGGAGTGTGTGTGTGTGTGTACACCTCTCCCCCTTTTCACCACTTCCTTGCCTTGCCTTTCCCTTCCTTTCCTTCCTTTCCTTTTTCAGCCTGCTTTCCCAGGATTTGCATATAAACCACTTGCAAATGTATGCGCGCGCACAAACACACACCGACAACAAACACACGCACACACACTTTTGGATATTTGCATTGCGGCTGTAGGGAGTGTGAAGGAGATGGCAAGCCTTGGGGCAGAGACACCAAGCAAGAGCGAGCAAGAGAGAGAGAGGGAGAGGTGGGGAGCTTTACCGTCATATAAATTTTCGATTGATATGCAAACTTAAAAGGAACCGCAAAAATTATGCTCCACTGAGCTGATGCGATGCTCAAGCGGTCGCTCGGCGGACCTTCTATTCCAGCACACACAGCACCCCCACACGCTTGTGTGTGTGTTTACATACATGTGTGTGTGTGTACTAAATGGAAGGAGCATTTGTTCATGGGTGGTTTTAAGGATTTTTAGGAGGCAGAGGCTACTTATTATATTCAATTTACTTTCAATTAAAGCTTACAAGTTACAATTAAACCTGATGGGATAAAGGATAACAGACTTCAAATTCGTGTTTTTTAGCTTTCCAAAATATTGAATAATACATATTAGATGAATAATTGCTAAATTATACGATTTCTCAAGAGTATTCTGTGTTTTCCGTTCCACTAAATTATTCTTATCGTCCTTACAAATTCAGTTTTTTTTAAACAAATTATTTTATTGTGTGTTAAATGCGTTTTATATAAGTAGTAATCATTAGGAAGAAGAAATGTTTCATTAAACATTATAATGTTTTTAAATAAGTTAAGTTTTTACGTATAAAGATAAGATAATCTTTTTTTTATGATTAAGAGACAATCAACGACTTACAAAATACAAATATTTCTTGCCTCAATACTGAATTAAATGTAAACTTGACATTTTCTCTGAGTAAATAGACATTTAAAAATAAACATCGGCAAATAATAAATATGTTTTCAATCCTAAAAAGCATTGTGATCTCTTTAACAATATAAATTGACTTAACTTAAATGATATTTTAAAAGTCTAATTTGTTTATACAAATTTGTGTTTAATTCTAATAAGGTCTTCATATTTGTATTTCATAAAAAATATATTTATCTTAATCCCTCCAAATGTATCTTCTTCATAATTTTGCTACTTTTTTCCATGAATTATTTCGGTTCTACTTTCAAAACCGACTTTCTATCTTTGGTATACCTTTGTATTTGTTATATATTTTCACCTTTATATTTAATGCATTAATTTTTTTCAAATTCTCCTTGTTTTATTGGAAACTTTTGAAGCAGCTCCGTGCCCCAGTAGGTTAAATATGCGCTCCGTGCTGAATTTGCACAAGATCCCACATGTGTGCAGCTTGGCCACGTAATAAAAATTCAACAAGCTGCTGCTGCTGCTGTTTTCTGAAGGAGGAGCAGGCTTACGGCCACAGCCAGCCGGAGGGTGGGTTTTTTATGGGGCTGGGTTGGGGTCAGGCTCGGGGACGGGGGCACTGGGCTTGTCTAAAATTCAGGGCTCCAATTGCAAATTCGAGGCCCGAAGCAGCCGGGGACTGGCCGAAAATAAAGCCTCTGCTTAAACATTTAACAAACTGCAGGCCAAAAGCTCGACAGGCCGCGCTTGACTGACAGTTGACTGCGTTGTCCGTTGTCGGTTTTCGGGTTTTGGGTTTTCAATTTTCAATTTTCAATTTTCCATCCTCGCTACTCGCTACTCGATTCTCGGTTTTTGGTTTGCTTGCTCGACTTTGCATATTCGAATTCTGACGCTGCTGGCAATGAAATATATTTTCCAATCAAATTGAAATGCAAACATGTGCAACGATTGTGTGGAATTTCGAGGGAGTTGCAACATAGCTAGATAGATGGATGGCTTGCGGATGCAGCCGAAAATTGGAATTGAAAAAGTCATGATAACGGAAAATTGCACGCTGTTGTGACTTTGAATGACAGATGAGTTTTCCTGCGGCTGCGGCAGTAGCAGTTACAAAAACACTGGCACAAACTAAAAACAACAAAGCGTTAACAATGAAAATGTCGCGCACGCGTTGGCCCAAAAAAATACAACTGAGAACGGATAAAAATAAGAAAACACAATGGGAAAATGCGGAGTGGGAAGAAACACAAATGACAGCTGCAAAAATGGCATTCGGAAAATGGCAAAAACAACAGTGACACCTACAAAAACAGCACCTACCAAAAAAAAGGGAAGAAGAATAACAATGGGGTGTATGGTATGGAGAGTGTGTGTATGGAAACTTAATTCAAAATAAATAACAAATAATAAACAAGAATATATTGAATTGAAAATGGATTGGGCAAGGAGTGTTGATCTATAAAATACCCTTAATTAAATGGGGGTTAAAAGTTAATTTCATTAGAGAAATAAAAGTGAACGAAGTATTTTTAAGGGGATTTTATAAGAAAATATGTACGGTTAGGAAGGGTACGGTAATTATTGTAATTCTATAAAAACAATATATTTAAAATATTATAATAATTCGTTACATTGACTAACTCTTTATTTTATTAAATATTATTAATAAATCGAAATTTTACTTTAAAAACTTTGAGGATTTTTTTTAGGATTTTTATTTCCTGAACATTTATAAGTCTAAATATAATAAAGAAGCTTGCAAAGCAATATTTAAAATATAGTTGCCATTTCTTTATTATAAATTTTATAAATCTTAATTTCCTGACTTTTATATTCATTCATTATTCTAGAAAATATATATTCTAAATCCCTACGATTGTGGGCCACTTTAAAATGCCGGAAACGGAAGCCAAGGCAGAACCTTGACAGGAAATAGAGGATAGGGAACCTGGCATACTCCGCACACAAAAAAACCGAACTAAATCGTGGAAAACTCTGAAACGAATTGATCCTTGGAAAACTCTTCAAGTAGTGTCGACCTTTGGGTTGCCTTTTTTACGTATTTCTTTGCTGACTGACTAACTGACGGAATGACTGAGTTACTAACCGACTAAATGACTGAACTGACTGAACTGACTGGCTGACTGGCTGACTGGCCGGACTGGCTGCTTCCGCTTTTTACGTTCATTGCCTCTGCCACAATTTTAATTTTCCTAATGGATATCGATCCCGGAGTCCTCGTCGCAGCAACAGCAACAGCAGCAGCAGCAACAAAACTGGCTGGCAAAAAGGATAATAGACTTCTTTATTGTGCATGCGACTCTATAAAAGTCAACTCCTGGACTTTGTTGTGCTCCTCTCGCACCCCTCTTCCCCTCTCCCGCTTCTCGCTCCTGTTGTGTTCTGTTGCTCATGCGAAAACTCAACGGGTAGGTGGGCGGTGGTGCGGGTTTTGGGACACACAACAAACCAGGCCAGACACACAAATACCCACACCAAGGTGCATAGAGAGAAATATCAGATTTTTAATGAATTAAAGAATCCTACCCTTACTTTCTAAATTTCAAAGAAATATTTTAAAGGAATTTATAGAAGTTAACTATCAAAGATACAATATTTATTACTTTTTACTGTGATAAATATTAAAGTTTAGTAGTTACTTAATTTCATAAACTTCTCTAAGCTTATTCAAATTAATCTAACAATCTAACAATTTTATTTAATCAAAAATTAATTTAAGTAGACTTATAAAAGCTGCCTCTTTTTTTATTTGTGCACACACAAGACACACACACAGAGAGAACTCTGCATAAATACTTAAGCAACAACCTCACACAATAAATAATCTGCTACGTCATGCAAAAGAGGGAAACTCCAGTGGAGTCCTTTTCGAATAATCGAGGAGAGGCGCTGCTCGGCGAGGGGGTTCCAAAGAGTTGGCAGACATTCGAAATTAGATTTCAGCCGGGCTTAGATGGCGGCTTGTTCCCTTTTCTTTCCCAAGGCCCAACCCAACCCAAAGCCATCTCCATCTCCACTTGCCGTGTAATCCAACCGCAACTACACATGGCAGCGTTTATTCCGAATTTCAGTTAACATCTGCCCCGGATCCGCCAAGAGTGCGAAAATTAAATGAGCCACAAGTCGGGGGAGCGAGATTTCCACACCTCTCTGTTTGTGTAGGTGATTTTCCCTAGTTTTTCCCGACTCTATTTGCATACATTTTCTATTTCTTTTTGGCGAAAATAAAACAGGCCTGATTTGGGATTGGATATTGCCTATTGCCATTTGTGTTTATATTTGCATTTCGGTTCGCTGAAAAGCCAGGAAAATGAAAATGGAATCTTTGCACAGATGAAGCTAGAAAATATTTTGCGTCGAAAAATAAAACGAAAGTGAAACTCAAGAACGGTTCGGTGTTACCTAATAAGGGTCAATGCATATTTGGGGATTATGGTGAAGTATTTTTTAAATAAAGAGTCAAATTATTTAAATATTTATTTGACTCTAAAATATAACATAGATTTACATATATGTATGTTGAAAACTATGAGCCACTTACTAACTCTTAATACATCCGAAAAATATAAAGTTTACCTTTAATTTAAGAAGATTTTGTCTTATTTTTTATTAAAAGATAAAACAATATTTTATTGTAAATTTAAAGGATAATTTACTTTCAAAATTACTTAGCAAAAGCACTAAATTGGAAACCATATTTCATCGTTAATAAGACTAACAAATAAATAATAATAATTTGCATTTAGCTAATATTTTCTAATAAATGAAAAAACACGTTTCATTGTAAATTTAAAGGCAATGCTTCTGATTTAGTAAAAGGATAAATAACTTGGAAAATAACTTAGCAAAAGCAATAAATTGGTTATTTATTTAAGCGAGATTTCATATAAAATAAGAATAACAAATAAATAATAATAATTTGCATTTACTTAATTGCAATAATTTCTACGTTAAAAAATATTTATATATATTATATGTACATATATGGTGACATTTTTATGGACAAGCTTTGACCATATCTTAAACATTTTAGAATATTGGTGGCATCAATGAGTTCTGGCTTTCATTATCTTTGAAATTTATTTTTATATTGAGTTTCTTAAGCAATTATTTATATTTTATATTTGTTTATTCAACCTTTTAATAAAATAAATATTCAAGTAATGCAAGTTTGAAATTTAAATTAAAATTTATTGGGTAAAAAGACGAACAATATCCAGGTATATACTTACTTGTAAATTACAAAGATAAATACAAGTATTTCCATTTAAATATATCATTCTGCAACACTTTTTCTTTACAAATATATTAAAAATAATAAAAAGTGTTGCAGATTGATATATTTTAAGGTTAATACTAGTATTTATCTTTGTAATTTACAAGTAAAGATTTACCTGGATATATTTACATCAAAATACAATAGCTATAATTATTTGCTTGGAAAATCCCTTTAGTTGCTAAATGCCAGACCGGAATTAATGAAATTGAGAAATATAATTAGATATATAATGGTATTTGTAGTGTGACATGTATATAAATAACTCCATACCGATTAGAAATCTATTGAAGTCCTATTGATTTTCTTAATGCCTACAATTACTTGACTAGCCTACTCCAATCTTCCTTAGGATCTCCCAACAATTATAGCCCAGTTCTTGCCACCAATTAAATCCAAGAAGCCCCAACAGTTAGAGCTGTCTGTCCGACAGTTAAGATGGACAACTACATTTAAGCATTTGCTTCCGAAGCATTCCAAACAGAACACAATTAACACCCTCTATCTATCTATCTATCTATCTATCTATGTATGTATCTCTAGTTCAATTTCAATTATTGAAACTATTTCAACCGAGTTGAAGCCATGTTATTCCGCCGTTGAATAACCTGCGAATATCGATGCGATGTGCCTGTGCCTGTGCCTGTGCTTGAGTGACATTCGTCCTAATTCGTAAGCGTTGACTTTTACCGGCATTTCAATTAACCCAATTAATGGACGGGACCTAATTAAATTTTGAATTCATGTTGCCAGTAAACGCACACACACACACAGCTACAGAGTTGCACACACAGATACTACTCAGTCAGCTGTTTCTGCTGGCCAGCTGTCGCTCGCTCTCTCTGTGCGTCTCTTTCTCTTTGTGCAAGTGCGAGGGAGATGACGCGAAGCTTGGGGGTTGAAAGCGACGGCGGTACCATCGCGCTGGGTCTGCAGTGGGTTAATGGGGGCGGTGGGGCGGTGGAGTGGCGCTGCTGCTGTAACAAGTAACAAGTATGTACTAATGTCGGCGTCTGGCTAACTGAGAGACACGGCGGCTATGAATGAGTGTCCCGAACGGAGCCAAGCTGAAACTGAAGCTCGATGACCTTGATTATACAACACAGTGGCTACAGTAGCTACAGCTACAGCTACAGCAAAAGCAAGAGCAACAGTAACTGGAAACCCCAGCCATTGCCACCCCCAAAAGTCCCCATGGAGCCACTCCTTCAATAGTACCCTACGTCAAATAAAAATGGCAAAAATAGTGACGCGGCTTCGAGAGGCACTCGAAAAAAACTAATGGAAATGATTCTCATTGATTTGAAGGATAGCGCAACTAAGGAGAGACTTAAATTATATGTATTAAATTAGTAATAAGTATTAGACATTATATGCTTTATCGGCTTAAAGATTCCCAAGTAGTTCGTGCATAGGTTTGATCTAAATAGTAATAACTAAAGAGTATTAGAAGTTGAAATAAATACTTTAGTTCAAGTTATAAAACAACAACTATTAAGCACTTTCCCACACTGTTCATATAATGACTATAGAATGTGCAAGCTGTTTTTATTAAATCATATCTGAATTGAAAATTAAACTGATGCTCTAGATTTAATAAAATTGCCATTACTTAACTATTGCTCTAGAATTTCCAAACTTTTCTAGCACTGATTTAACTTTAGATCTCTATAACTCCCAATTAGTTCTATCATAGCTTAAGATGAAATAATAATGACTGAGTAAGCCTATAATGACAACTGAAGAGGAGGAAGTTGCCTATCTAGAAACATAAGAAAAAGAAAGTGAACATCTTAGAATAAGAGGTTAACTTATAATGGCAATCCACATAATGTTATATTTAAAAGACGCATTATTATAAATCAAAGTATAAACCTTAACCACAAATCTTCCATAAATACCCCTTACTCTTTTTTTGTAATCTTAAACAGAAAGTATAATTACTTTCTAGCCTAAAAAGTATTGATTAAATTTCATAAAATTTTTCCTTGTTTAAATTTCCATAACTTCCTCAAAATATATCCCTTTTTCGACGAGTGTCACCCCAAGAGTCGTCGATGGTGGCTGCTGCTGGTAACTGGCATTACAACAAATCATCGGCCGGCAAATGTTGGCAACTGGGTGCCAAGTCAACGAACTGCTAACCGCAACACCGACACGTATACACACACACACCACATACCATATACATATATACATTTGTATATGTGTGTACATATATAATGCCACAAAAGGGGGCCTGTGGGCGTGGGCGTCATTAAAATTGCAACAGGGCCTTGAAGCCGGAGACCAGAGAAACCAAGGAGACACAAGAGCCGGGCAGAGGGAGACAAAACCAAAAGACAAAATCAAGAGATCAATAATTATTATGATGTTGCAGCACACCCAAAAACGAGACGCCTTGCAAGCCGCAAGAACCGAATTCTTTGGGCCAAGTCAAGACGGAGAGGTGGCAGAGGCGTCAGCACACACAGGTGAGGCGGGGAATTTTCCCAGCCGAAAAGTTCGACAAGCGCATTACAACAATTCCCAAACAAGGCAGGGAAAAAGGGGTAAGGGCGGCGGTGCACATTGCTTACAAGTGCAACCATTTTGTAGTACAAACTTCGAAAACCAAAAGCGAAATTGGCAAAACAAAAGGGCAAGCAACGCGAAGAAGTCGAGGGTGGCGGCAGGCAGGACCTCGAAGCGCCTCCATTTGTGGACTTTGTGGATCCCTTGGTCTCTCTCTCTGGCTCCGGCTCCTGCTCCCCCGGATCATGCGCAGTCCGTCCAACCGATTGGCCCGCTTCGCCGCCATTTAGAAAAGGTCCGTCGCCACCGAAAATTTGTGTGAAAGAGACCGCGAGAGCGGGCCAATGCCAACACCTGTTCCTGTTTCGAACTCCCCAGATACTTATAGAGCTACGGAAAAAAAAGAACAAAGCCTCAGAACCGGTTGCCGTCGGCGAACAGGCTATTTGTCCCGCTCTAACCAGCGCCCGGTATCCGTCAGATACATTTCGGGGTGAGTGCTTCGCGGAACGAACGCGCGCTGGATGGCCGGGTATCCGTCGGATGCGACGAACGGCCGGCGGTTCAGTCGTTCAGCAGTCTCCGCACCGTGAGCATCGCTCGCCCGAACCGCGTTCGCTCCTCGTCTTCGTCGTGTTTGTCGTCGGTCGTCGATAAAGCCGAACAATACACAGCATCGAATCGCAACGCAACGGATTGCATCGTCGGTTGCCGTCGCCTTTTTGGATACGAGATACACGCGGTTAGATACATTTCTACTGCAAATCTGCCAGATTCGCGCGCGTGACCGGGGATTAAAATACCGAAAAGGGAAAGCCCCGAGTGTTCTGTGAACCGAAACTCCAGCAAAAAAAATTTAAAAGAAATATATACCAAGTGCCTTAGATAAATATATACATCCTGCTCAGCTCAAATGCTCGAAACTACAACTTGAGTTCTGTACCAAAAAGAGGATAAGCATCATTGCTGTAGATCCCGATCCCCGATCCCGAACCCATACCCATCTCGAGTGTGCTTCGCCGAGTGTCCTGTCAGCCAAATATATGGTAATGGCAGAGATTGGTGGCCATTTGGCTCACCAGCTACCGTTGCACAATCACAATCACAACCACAATCAAACTGGATTACAGCCATCGCTGGTGATGAACCATCACCTGGACTTGGATTGTCATGGACACGATGTGATAAGTGAGTACCTACTAGAGTAGCCTCTTTGTGGAGGATCAGGGAGGGAAACTTAATACAGGCAAAAATATTGCAGAAAAACGGGAACAAAAGGTTACAGATCCTTAGTTAAGGGAAAGATGTCCCCCATTGTGTCTATTAGATACAATCGCTTATGTTAAGGATCTCTGTTTTTGTTGGGCTTAGGGCAGTAGCTTGTTTTGTGTTTAGATTGTATTTAAGATAAAAAAGGTACGTTTTGGACCGAATTAAAGGTTATTTGTTTGTAAGTAACTAAAGGATGATGTAGTAATTATTACTCCAATACAAAGGACATTATGTTACTTAAGAATATTTATGAATTCTTTATTTGTGACTTAATATTTGATTTGATATTTGGAGTTAATTAATGTTTTTCCTTTCTACTTAATAGTAGAGCTTTTCTGCTGTTTATTTCAAACAAAAACTTACTATTAAGTTGTTATAGGTTGTTTACTCTATTTTCCTATCAACTACCTCCGAAAAACTCATAAAAACCCAGCTGTAAACTATCCATTTCTCTCCCCAAATTAATCTCATTATATAGACCAAGCTAGAGTGTGGTATCATTTACCGCTAATAAAGCTATTTAAAGCAGTTAATGACTTATTTATGGCTATTGTCGTAGTCCCCCAAAAATATAAAAATTGGCCAAATTAAAGTGTCATTAAAAGTGAGTGGAGCCACAGAGCAATCACTGAACTGTAACTTTCTCAATACGGATAGAAAAAAAAACCGAAAATAAACACATAATGAAAGCCCGTTTTTTGGGACATTAAAAAGCGACCATAAAAAGAGCCAAGAGCCGTGTTAACAAATGTCTGCACCAAATAATAACTATTTTTGGTCAGCTTTAAGCATTCAGAAAGATAAAGATATCAGAGATTGATGTGTCAAAAGTTAAAGATCAGGGCTTGAAGTTAATTTTATTAAATTCAAACTCCAAAGATCTTGATCCAGCAGGTCAAGTTTATTTGTAATGAAGGCCTCTTGAGTTATTTTTAAAACGAAATATCATTAAAAAAGGTTAGGCTCGCGCTGAACTCTTACTTACCTTGAAATATATTTCATTTTGCAATGACCCAAGGTTAGGGTCTTAAAATAATTCCAACTGAAACATACAAAAACATAAACAATTATAAATGAAAGAAAATTAATAAAAATAAATATTTTCTATAGAATAATGGGCCATAATTTGTATTTTATTAATTTGGAAGAAGATTAAAATTCGTATCTTAGAATCCCCATCTCTCTTTCAGAGGTGAGAACCTTTTTGTAATGGTTCTCAGGCCGAATTGGAATGGCAATAACTCTTAAATAATAGCTGTGTTTTATTTTAAGCACACTTTACACACATATAGTACGAAATTAACCAATTAACAGTTGAATGACATTTTAATGTTGAGCAATTAAGCGCAACGGAGCAATTTCACGAAATAAAGTGCGATCAAAAATTTATCGCATGCGATGGGAGTGACAAATTTTTCAGCTAGACAAAAGTTAACCGAAAAATGCATTTTATTTTATTCATAAACCAAGAGTGTCATTAAAAAATGCGGGACAGCGGCAAATATATTTTATTCAAATTTTATTTCGCATGCTAAATTGTGACAAATGTCTTTTTTTTTGGGGCTGACAGTTGCGTCTAACCGAAACGAGCGACCGCAGAACACAAAAAACAACAAAAAACAACAGAAAACAAGTGAAAACACAACAAAACTTAACAGAAAAATACGGGAGGAGAGTGGGGAAAATGAGGAAAACATGAAAAATCATAATCATAAGCACACACACCATTGTTTAGGGGTAAAATTTAATTATGGATGAGCGACAAATGCAGATACATTTAGATACGTGTTTATAACATTTAAATTGCATTCGAATATTGCAATTGTAAATGTAATTTAAATTCAAATTAGTTGTCAGGATGCTGGTGGGGCAGCGGCTACTAAATATTTAATGTCTGCGAACAATTTTAATTTGAAAACTTTTGCGGAAAAGTTCTCTGTTGGCAGGAAAAACTTTAAGTTTGCTTTTTGCTTAGTTTCAAGTTGATATTTGAAATGAAAACAATTTTTGTAATTCTATTTTTGCGCTTTTATCTTCCCCTCCGCTCTCCGCTCTCTTTCTCCATCTCTTTTGTTGGTACTGCCAACGTCCGAGCCGCGTTTTGTTTGTTTGTTGATTTTTTGAGCGCTGTAAACATTTTAATGAGTTTTCCATGTCACATGGGCCCACTCCCCGCCGTCAACATGTCGCTGCTAACTTCTCAAGTAGTCGTTAAATTAATTAAATATAGTAGGGACTCGGCCAGAAATCCGTCGAGCTTTGTTTATTCTTCATTCTTTTCGCACAAAGCGTTGCCTATCTCGTGGCGTTGGACTAGTTTCGGCCTTGCAGACCATAAAATTGTACAACTTTATGCTTCTTGGCGTAGCCATAAAAAATTGACAATTATTCGCGGCCATAAAAACCAAACGATTTTTGTTTTTATAGTTTACCAATTAGCGAAAAAAAAGATTTGAATAAAAGCACAGATTGTACCAAAAATTGTGCTGCTCCCTAATCTAATATATATTAATTCCATTTAAATTGCTCGTCGTCGTCGCTGGCCAATTTGCATAATCAAAAATGCGACAAAACGCGGGGTAAAAACAGAAAGTTAATTGTGAAAAATTGATTGGGCAAATGTTTAACCAATCGCCGAAAAAGTTTAAATAATTTTGGGAATAATTTGTAAAGTGTCAATCGACGGCTTTATAAGGTTAAACTCTGAGAAACTCTGCTTAGAGAATGGCACCAAGCTTCGGTTCGGGCTAGTCAGATGCCCTCCGAGTGATAGCCCCCATAGATCACAGATCTCTTGGGCTTATTTATAGAGATTCAGTGAAAGGAAAAAATGACAGAGGTTTTCGTATATACATACCTAACGATTGCCATAAAATTAATTATATTACCATTCTAAACGGGCTTCGATCGCATTTTTATTGGCATCTTGGTATTGTTTTTGTGTATAGTATTTTGATTGGTTTTTTTTTTCGGGCATGAAAGCATCGGTAGTTTCACTGGGTTAAGGTTTAAAATTGATTGAATATTTGTCTGAGTTGTCACAGCTTTAGTTTCGGCTTTTTTTTAACTGAGACATTAGAGCTTCAGATTTATTTTATTTCTCTTTCGGGCAAAGAGAATTTATTTATTTAATACAATGCATCCCGTCGTCGAGGTAGTAAATCAGACTTTATCGTTTTGAAAGACAAAACAGATATATTTAAACATTTACGCATTCAGATATTGGTCTATTGTTTAGTTTTATGCTAATGAAATCAATATATCATTTTAAAGGATCTATCGGTTGATAGTTAAAGATGGAAAAAAAAGGAAATAGTCTGATAATTTTAAATATATATTTGTATTTTTCATAATAACTCAAAAAGGTATTTTTAATAATAAGATTATTAAGTGAAGAACTGGAATTAGTCAAGGTAATAAATCATTAAATTGTTCTGATCTCATTACAATATGAGATTAATACCTTTCTTAATGATCTATTTAATGTAACAGTAGATCGTTAATAAAGCACCAACCTATCATAATAAATATTTATTTCGTTTACTATAAGGCTAAATACTTGTTGACAAAACAAGTTCAGCTTCGAATTTGAACAAACCTTTTTTCTAAAATAAAAAAAAAGAACACAGAACTGACGTCACGAAAAAAAAAGACCACACCCATTAGTGTGCCAATGGCAGACAGACGTTATCTATATTTTATGAGTTCCTATCCAAAAATTCCTGTTGTCTCCGGCTGACAATGTTTGTTTTTTTCTGCCTTCCCGTTTCCGGTGAGCCGGAGAGTTTTATATCGGAATCCCCGCCGAGGATTCGGAGGATTCGGAGGATTCAAGGGGTGTGATAAAGTTATTTAGGCGCAATCCATAAATTCCCGAAACAGAACCCAAAAAAAGGCAGAGCTGGGGAACGTAAATCCCAAAATCTTATCTGATTTTGCACTTCAGTCCCTGGCACTAGATCAATATGTTATGTTATGGTCGAGTTTCTGTTTTTTGTTTAGTTTTTTTTTTTTTACCAAGCCGTACCTGGGATCTTTTGGGACCAAGGCACAGCTGTGCTGCGCCTGCGCCCTGTGACACCTTTATGCCTCCTAACTCTCCTGCCGCCTGTCTCCCGATTTCCCCTATCAAATATATTCGGATTTGAATTTGTGGCCCAGGTCTGGAAGACAGTTGCCAGACACATCCCCACACATAACTCCAAGCCAGGTACCCATTTTTTTCGCATTAATTAACAGCTCGCTGAGTTGAGAAATTAGGGAATTATGCCTGGAATTTCCGTTCACAGATGAGCCAAAAGCAAACAGAAAACAGCTATATTGGGGGTCTGATTAGTCTGATTAGGCCAGAAGAAGTCTCAGAATGATAATGAACTTGGTTGATAATTGTGTGGAAGCAAGTTTGGATTGAGTTTGCAAGTTATTAAGGCATTTCCCATGGGTTTAAATCAGTGGTTTTGTGATTAATTAGGTGAATCCTAAGTCTATTTTATTTTTATACATTTTTTAAGAATGAATAGAAATGTTTTTAAGTATATATTCATTATTTAATGCTTAGTGTATTCTTAAATCAATGTTTTGGTATATAGCTAGATTTGGAATGAATACTTATGCAATATTATTACCCAAAAATAAAGCCTTATATATTGGTGAAATATGTCCTGGCGCCTTAAGTATTTCTTTCACAAAGATAACTTTACTTAAAGCACTTATCCAGACCTATAAATATCCAAAAATGTAATCTTAATAATTTAAATAGTTCCTACAATTTAATATCAAAATAATTTCTTACAAAACTTGATATTAAAGTCTTCCTTTTTATGTTCAATTTAAAAACCTCAAGTATCAATGGCCTTAACTTCGCTCCGATTAAACTACTGACTCGAAAATGGTCTTCAATTTAAGCCAAAAAATCCACAGCTTTTTTTTAAATTTAAACTGCGCTTCAGTTTTTTAAAGCCGAAGCTCTCTAACCTAATTAATGCACTTCCAGATATTCCTTAACCCCCTTGAGCCCCCCGGCAATGGAATTGGGCATATTAAAGCAGCCGCCACCAGCCGCCTATTAAAGTGCAATTAAAATTTTTTTAAACTCCGCGTGCTCTTTTTTTTCGTGTCTCACATTTTTATTCTTTTTTTTTTTTTTTTTTTTGTTAAAGTTCATTCAAGGTGTCAGCAGCTTGTCAAGGTGAGAGGCGGCTACTGTTTGCCTTCGGACGATGGAAAAAAATATTAAATTTCAACTGGGGAAATTCTGTGGCAGTAGAAGGCACCGCAGGGGGCCCCGGGGGACGGAAACCAGAGAAGCGGCACTGCAAACTGATAAATGTGCAGGCCAGAAATTAGTTGGGAGTTAACCAAACAGAAAATAAAGGAGCAGCGATGGGCCACGCCCGAATATCGCGTGTGATCGGAGCCCGCAGAGGAGGAGCCTTGTGGCAGGCACTCTCCCTCTCCCTGTCTCTCTCTCTATCTCTCTCTCTGTCCATCTCCAGGCGCTCATTAAGAGTGTGGCAACCGCGGCGAGCGTTTTGCATTTCCCGCTGGGATTTCCGAGGGGGCTAGCTGCGAACACCCGCTGCGCCGCTGTCATATGACACCTGGGCTGCATACATATATAATAAGGAGTACGGAATACATATATAGTGGCTCAGGTGCAACTGGGATATAGTATCCCGTGTGGCATTTTTTTTTTTTATTTTTGGCGTGCTGCATGCAATGCGGTGGCCACTTTAATGGCGTCGTTTTTAAAGCTTTACTCGGTGCCCCGGACTCGGACTCTCCCAGCGCCGACTCGCCGACTCTCTTTATGAGTGTCATTTTTATAACCCTTGTTTTAATGACTAATTAAGCATGAAAGACAATAAAAGCGAGAGCCTTACGTAGAACCCTAGGCAGCCAGCCAAATCAACATTTAGAAGAGGATGCTGCCTAGAAGAGGAACAGACTGGCTTTTATGGCCGACGATCTATAAAGCGACAACGACTTCAAATACTTGCCGCTGGCGTCACATACCAAAAATTCCCAGACGCCACTTGACCAGATTGCATAATTGTCTTTTAAGGAGTTAAGGAGGAGTTAACAACAAACAAAAATTAAGGAGAGCAAATTAAAATCAAAGTACAGGTCATGGATATTTGTAGAATATTATTTTCAAAATATATTCGTATAATGATATAATCAGAGAGTTCAATTAAAAGGTTATTAAAATAAATAAGTATTTAAATAACAGATTTGCAGAAGAATATCATTATTTTTAATACAAAATACAACCTTATACGATCTGATAATAATATTTTAAAGTCCTGTGAAGTTAAGGAACTGAAAAATACATATAAATTTAATTTAAATACAATTTTTTGTAGTCAGGGATATTTTAGATACAATAAAATTACAACAACTTTAAGGAAAGCTATATAATTTATATATTTAAAATGAAAAAAAGTTACAATAAATATTTACACATGGAAAACAATGATTTAATACTATAACTTTAATTGAAAAAAATATAGTAGAACGAAAGTAATATTATATTTTTTATTTTACATTTCAAAATATGCATTGAGAAAATATTTCTTATATATTTAAAAATTCACACACAACTTCCCATTGATTTAATAAAATTACTTTGAACTTCAAAAACTTGCCGCTGGCGCCTGCAACGAAAAAACGCCAGACGCCACTTGGGCCAGATTGCATAATTTTGGACAACCAAAGCCGAAAAATTGAGATCAAATTGAGGAATTGTGAAGAGTAGCAGTAGTTTCTGCCATATCCAATTACACTTGAGGGGGTGGACCCCGAAAACCAGGCTTGTTTGTTCACTTAGGGCGCACTCCAGTGACTCGATGTCAAGTGGCAACAGGTTGGACCGCCCGTCGAGCCGCAGACTTCAGTTCAGACTTCAAATCTCGAGACCCCGAAAAGCGAGACCCATTTTGAGTGTCGCGCCGCGGGGCTACTCATTCAGGGTTTTGTCTCGTCTCAGCTCAGCTCGGTTCGTTTCGGTTCGGTTATTAAGACTTAAGGATCTTGAGGAGGATCTGAAGGATCTCTTTAGTCTCTTTGCCAGACACGACGCCAGACGGTAGCCGCAGCCGCAATTACCGTTACTTACCTGACAATATTTTGACTCACCTCAGCGGGAAATCGGTCCTATATATTTATGCTATATATGGTTTTGTGTGCATAACTAAGCCATCCCATCATCCCAAGCTACATCTACCTGCAGCTCATTATGTCAAATTGAAATGTTGCCACACGGCCAGACGAGGGAAAAAGAGAAAAATCAGAGAGATAGAGCGAGAGGGGGTCGGAAAACGAGCCAAACAAGTTGCTGCCTTCATTCTTTCCTATTTTCTTTTTATGGCCAAAACACCGTTTGGTCGTTGCAACGGAGGAAATCATAATCACGCTTCTCGAATTAGAACACGGCTTTATCAATAAACTATTTCTGAGTGGGGAGAATATGGCCAGAGGAGCAGAAATGTCAACTAAGAAGTTTAAGTGTTTAAAAATAATATAAATATGTGAAGCCAAGAAACGTTGTATAGTTATTACAAAATAAAATTGAAACCTTTTTTTTTTATGGGTACAAATAATTAATATAAAAATATTAGCAATGTATTTCATTGTGAATTTGATATCTGATTAGAAATATAATAAAATACTATGCTTCTAATGCAAAACCTTTTTTTTTGACAAACAAGAACAAGAGGAAACCTGTTCTTTGACATAAGAAATGAATGTAGCTGTTGTTTAACAATCTTTAAATGAGTAAATAAACATTCCCTAAAGTTAAATTAGTCTCATCTTCATCAAATACCAAGAAAGTTTGCAGATATTTTCCTCTAACACAGAAAATTGTGAACAATAGTTTAAGTAAATGTAAAAACGCTAATTTATCTCAATCCCTCCCACTGCAAACATATATTTATTTCGCCATGTGTTTGCCGCTGTAAACAAAATGTGGCTCATTATGTCAAATTGAATTGTTGCCTACCCGAAACTGGACTGGAAAACCGACCAAACGAGTCCCAGAAGAAGAGTCTTTTTTGCAGATCTCTCAATGAGGCTGGCTGCCCGCCTTTTTGTGTTTAATTTATGAGGAAGTTGGCGGCGAGCGTTTTGTCGCCGCCTAAAAGTGGGTAGACCTCTGGGTAATACATCTCCTCTGTGGCAGCGACGACCACACAGGTCCGTGTCCAGGCTCCAGATCCGCGGATGAATCAGCAGCGGAGAACCAGAAGTAGAATCGCGAGGAGATTCTGGGGAGTCGAGGCGAGGGAGAGCAAGAGCAGGCGAAGAGAGCCATAAAGCAGGCCTACTTAAAATGCCATAAAACCGAGCAATTTATTGGGAACGCAGCCAGGTTCGGCTTCGGCTCAATCCTCAGCTCTCAATCCTCAATCCTCAATCCTCAATACTCGGGACGAGCTGCCTTGATTGCAGTCCAAGTTGATCTCGGTGTTTTTTTCAGGTCTCTGCGGTCTCCGGATTGCGGTCTTTGGTCTCTCGTATCGAAACATGCCGCTGCGGTGCAAGGCTCCTTTGAAATTCAAATTTTATGAAGCTCATTAAATATAAATTTGTCGTTCGAGACTCTCCAACTGGAACACAGAGACAGAGAAACTGAGAAAGAGAGAGACTGCGACTGCGACTGAGACTGAGACTGAGAAATGCGGCGTATACGACACCCAAATAAAATAATATAAATTAATTAACAAAACGAAGCCGAAATGAAGTTAAAAATTTGCATGAACACAGGCCTCGAAGCCTTTGGCGGTCGGCGGTCTTGAATTTGTTCCCCCCTCAGTTTTTCCTCGATTTCTTGTTGTTTTTTCTTCTGGAGTTGCGTGTGCGTAATCGGACAGAGGTATAAATACTCTATGGATCGGTACCAGGACCTCAAAGGGAGGGAGGGCAGCGCGTTAAATGGGCAACTCGATCTTCGAGTGCCATAAAGCAGGCGGCGTCTTTTAATGAGGTCTTAACTTTTTATAACGGTTGGCTACGCCTAGAGATATATATACATATATATATAAGCCAAAGGTGGATCTGATTCCAAGTCTGCCACACCTCAACTGCACTTGGTCTTGAGGAATTTTTCAAGGCGGTAAATACCTTTTAGTTGTAAAATTAAAAAGCAAGAAAAGCTACCTATAAAAAAGAGCCAAGGATAATCTGAAGGTTGTTTAGAGATAAGTTTAAATCAAAGTTAAAGTTATGTGGGCTTAATTTTAATAATTAAATTCTATTCTGTTATATATCTGCGTTTAAAAATGTGAATCTTGCAGAAGAATGTGGCTTAGAAATTCATAGGAATTTACTTAGGCTTAAAGAGAAAAAATTGATTTAGGAATATTAACTATATAAGATATTAATAGAAAATGTTTGTAGAAAGATCAGAATCATTTCTAAGTCAACAATAAATATTTAAATAAGGTTTTTGAACATATAAATATATATTTTATAATATTGTAGAACTTAGTTTTCTCAATATGGAATCTTTGTTCATCTTAAAATTTTAATCTACAAAGTTATAATTTTTTTTTTAGAAGAAGGAATATTTAGCGTTAGACCTAGATAGTATAATAATATATTTAAAACATTTCCCTACCATGGAAAATTCTACAAACCTATTTTTCGCCATATAGAAACTTGCCTAAACCTAAATCATTTATTACAAACGGGGGGAAAATATCTCCAAACCACTTTTCAGATTAATTTCGAAGTTTAATAAATATATTTGTATGTGAATTTAAGTTTCAACTCACTAGCTTTTCCGTAACTACCCCAAAGATAGATGCGACATTTTTTAAAGAGAAACATATAGGTAAATCAGGAACAAGCTCCTCCGAACAGGCGACAAACTACAAGAATAACTACAACTACAACCAGTGACAATGTTCAAGTGCAAAAGGTGCGCGCAAGCGCAGAAACAACTAAAGAGAAAAAAATACAACAAAATAAATCGAGAACCTGGCCGAAAGGCAAACAAAACGAGAATGTCAGGGAAGGAGTGAAAAAGCGGCCACAAGGCAGGGAAAGCAGGGAACCAGGGGGAACGCACCTTTCGGTGTTGTCATGTTTGCGCAATATTTGCGACAAATAAAGCATAAAAACTGTTAAAGTTCACACGCATCAGGTCAAATATTTACACAAGAGCAGAGCCAAAAACAAAAAACGAGAATAAGAGACTAAAAAACACAACATCGAGCCATGCAAAAATATGGTCAAATCGCACACATTCTAATTAGCCGCAAGCCGAAAGCAATTTATGATAAACCGAAAGCCATAAAAAATTAGACAAATTAAAATGGCAAAATATGGACGGGGGAAAAAGACGCAGCAAAATGCAAATCGAAGTCGTGGGGAAACAAATACACAAAAAACAAACAACAAAATTATGTACAAAAAATGCTAAAATGCGCAGCTGGCAAAAAAAAAAATGGTCACTTGGAAAATCAACAATCAAATAAATTAAAAAATATTTCTTACAACCAGAAAACCCGTTGTGGAGTTTACCAAAAAAGGTTAAACTGCATTTGGATAACGTAGGTATTTCTCTTTGTGTGCGGCGACTCTTTTTAATTGCACTCAAATCAAAGTCAACGGATTTTTGAGGAGTTCCTTTTGTTCATTACTGACATTAATTTGACACTTTGACTGGCTTTCTCCTTTCGAGAGTGAGAGGTGCGGTGTATGGCTGTCTTATTTTTATTTCTACCGAGACTCTGACTCTGTGATTTGGGCCTCGAGAGGGGGCGCCTTGTGTTAAAACACCATAAATAAATGTCGCCCGCTTATCGCCGGTCAAGAATCCTGCGTCGGCGTCCCCATTGAAAGACAAATGCGTTGTCAACGCAACCTGCCTAATAACCCATCATGATCATCACTTAGCCGGGCCCAAAGAGAAGCCCCAGACTCCGACGGGTTCTGGCCTGCTGCAGTCCGGGGCTCGAATAAAAAAAGACACTATCGGTTCTTGTCATCTGTCGGCGACATGCAGCAGAAGAGGGCCGAGCAGTGAAGGGATACGAGACGGGAAAAGCACTGAGAAAAAACAGGCAGGGTCTTCTAATGACCATAAATTAAATTACAGAGAGAGTACTCGAGTTAAATTATTTTATTGTTATTTTTCAAGCAGTTTTTGGTTAGTTTTGTAAAGAAAGAAGGTACGATTTGGAAAAGCTGGCTTATGAAGTGTGTAGTTTTGGAATATACCCCTTTTAGAACCTTTCTTTAAAATGTTAGTATACTTTTTAAAAGGTTTATGTGCTGAAATATTATTAATCAGCTACTTAAAGGTATTTCAATTTATTTTCATAGAATGTTCTATTCAAGGTATACAAAATAAATATCTTAATAAAATAAATAAGCAAGGCTTTAATTTTCTTTAAAATAATTTATATTTACAACTTCCTTGACCTGTTTAGTTTACTTTTTTCAACTATATTTAAGCGTAAAATGCTTTCTCCTTCTCCTTATACGATGATTTACTCTAGGCTACCCTTATTTTCTTAGAGTGCACAGAGAGCCGAGACTCGGGTTCTCGGGCACATCGGCATTTTGTTTTCAGCCGCCGACACACAAAAAAGGTCATTTCCGTTCCTCTTGGCCGTCTTGCAACATGGCAACATGCAACACACAGCACAGCGCACAGCACACGGCAGCAGCCACACCAAGAGGCAACATCTCGTCGTCTCGCTCTCGTCGTGGATGTGGCATAAATTGTTGCAGTGTCCATGTCCATTTTGAGTCCAGGCACTCTTTGATGTCGCGCCTTCAGCAGCAGCGGCAGTCGGGCAACAATCCGGCCTCCAGCCTCCGATGGCCGATGGCATCTCCCCCTGTCGAGTATTCAAATTTGGCTTCAATAAAACGACAGCCAACACCACCAACTACCAACAGCAACAACAACAACAACAAGAACAACAAACGAATTCAGTTAACTGCGACGGCCAATTCGAAAATCAAACACTTCAAAGTGATTGCCTGGCGGCGGCTTCTTTTGGTTGTGTGTATTTTTGTTGTTGTTTTTTTTTTTTCTTTTTCGTTGACCCCCTCCTCTGTTGATTCTGTTTTTTTTTCCTCTTTTTTGAGATATATACATATTTGAGGAGAAGAGTCAGTTTGCATTGATCAGTTATTGGCTGCGCTTGCTGGGTTACACAGACGAATATCGCATGAATATAGAGAGAGATGGTAGCGTGACACGAAATGGAAGTTTATTTCAACGGGATATGAAAAGTATACATCAGGATTACCATCAAAAGGTTTATCCTTTTTGTTGCTAATTAAATTTATAGTAGGTTATCTCTTAATGAGGAATTTTTAAATTAATATAAAACAGAGACCCAAAAAGGTGTGCAATGAATAATCTCCATTTAAATATCTGTTTAATCTTTTAAATATTTATTAATCACATTAAATTCTTCAATAGTTTATTAAAAAATAACTTGAGAAGAATATGTTCCATGGGTTTTAGCTTAGGAATTAAATGCATATTTATTTCAAGCAGCAAGTGCAAAAAGATTTCTTTGAGAAAAGAAGACTTGCGAAAACTGATATTCACTCAGAGTCATCAACAAAAAATACACAATTAGTTACATTTCATCAAAGATAGTATTATTCTTGGGAGTTCTGAGATAAAATTAAGCATCTAATACGTTTACTGACTTCATATTTTTTAGAACACTTTCCACTGACCTCAAATTAATGAGAAACATTAATAATAAACAATTGCCAGCTAAACTCGTTTATTATTAAATATTTAAAGCACCGAATTTAATTTTTTATAATGATACCCAAAATATTTTAAATATATTTTCTAGTACACAGTATTTTTATTGAGATGTCTTGTGGCTTTAACTTTTCAATAAGCTCCAAGAACAACTTGTATACACTCTTCATCTGTTCTTAGAAGCTTAAATTTGAGCTGGAGTTCAGCTTTGACCATTTATCTCTTCAATTTCCCAGCATTTTGCCTTAACTGGCAGCATAGTTTATGGCGAGATAATTTAGCAAAGTTCCCATTTTGTCGCTACATAAAATCCAGGCAGTGGCAGTGTCCTCCCTTAAATTGAAATCAACAGAAATCGAGTGTAATCTGGATTTTCTTCCCCGATTTCACTCCTGCTGCTGGTCTTAACCCCTTTCGGTTTGTGTTTTGTGTAATTAATTAGGCAAATTCATGCCCAGACTCAGACACGGGGGAAGGATGGACAGACGGACGGACACACACACAGTATCGATCGAGAAAACTCGGGTGTTTTTCGTTCGCTCTCGACTGCTCTTGGCTGAATTAAGATAATGCTGGCTGTGGCCATTGTCAAAGCAACTGCACAAACTGCACTTAATTAAGCCAACTTAAGTCACGGGGCGAAGGAGTGTGCAAAATTCAGACGACAATTGAAGGTATCAAAATCCGGAGGACAAACAAATCACACAGCACAGACCGCAAAACTTCCTTTGAAGTGCGGTTCCGGGAGGGGCAGCAACCCACGCCCTGGAAAGACAATAGCCAGGGCCAACACAACATGGCCTAATCAGTGGCCAAAGCCCCGCCAGTCCTCCGCCATCGCCGTGCTTTGCTCGTATCTACAAAATTGATGAGTCTGTCAAAATGTGAATTCGAATTGTCCGGCCAGGAAAAATACAAAAAATACAAAAAAGAAAAATGGGCGAGGGACCAAAAGGGAACATCCAGCCAAAGGGGCACGTGTTTCGTCCTCGCTCCGCGCTGTCATCATTAATTTTTTAAACAGGTAAAAACCAGAGAGAAAAGGAACTGAGAAATGAATGAACCTCAGAACTTCGACTCCAACTCCGAGACTCGAATAAAAATATCCCGCAAGGGCTTCCACGAAAAATGACACATTTTCCAAGAAGTCACGCGCTCTGACCCGTTCCTGTCTCTTTTTGTTATTGAAGGTTTTTCAAAACTGGGAAAAAATCTGTTGTTTTTTAAGCAAAAAGCATATAAATGTTTAATTTAACACGATATTATATTGTCCAACTTCTCAAAATAAAAAAAAGCTATCAAATTGATTTGTAAAATAATATCAAAGGTTGCAAATAAGTAATCATACATTTTGAACATATTTAAACATATTTGAACATACTATAGAGCATAATAAAGTCCATCAGTATCGTTGAACTCCTAACTTGCTGATTCCCAAGTTGCAATTTAGTGAAAACAAAGCTGAATGATAAAATTAGTATAGTAGAACTTTTTCCCGTAATATCTTTACTTTATATATCTTCTTTTCATTGAAGAAAACCATATATTAAATCTGTAAAAAATATACTTCCTTTTGTGGGGAATAAATAAAAGGGTTCTCTATATTTGCAGACTAGGAAATACATGTTTTTTTGTGCTCTGTACTACCCCGCCTTTTATGATCATGTGAAATTCCTAGTTAAATCCGAAAAAGAAGCGGCACTTGCTGCGCGTACCCCCATATATTCCGCTAAAAAGCCGCACTACTGCCTGGCCGGACTCTGTGTGTGACTGCGCTTTGTATTTACCTTTATAACAAATATGCCATAAATCAAAGGGTGCCCTTAACCCGACAACTACAGTCCCCCACTCCCCGTCTTTGGGGCCCCTGCCCAGGGACCCGAAACAGTAGTTGCTTTTGAAATCGCGCCCATATCCGGCGGAGCTTCCATAATTTTTGCGCCTCTTCTTCTCTGGCCGTATGTGGAGTTGGCCAAGAAGTGGAGAGCCAGCCGAGAACCGAAACGTATCTTATCGATGCTTTGCATTTTGCATGTTGCCCCTTGTCGAGCAACAGCAACAAGCTCCGGGAGGAGGAAAGTGGAGGAGGGAAGGCGAAATAAAAAAGAAGATGCTGGGGCAGCCATTGCATTGTATCTGTATCTGCGAGTGTGCGTGCGGCGTGTTGTATCTGTATCTGTGAAGTAGCCCGAGTTGATTTGACTGCAATTCTACTTGTTCCCTCATTTCCCCCCTTTATTTATCTTTTTTTTTTTTGTATTTTTTGTTGGTCTTTGAAAGATTGCCGACATCGATAAGGCGCCGGAGGAGCCAAAGAGTTAGGAAGGTTGCCCAGTGGAAAATGGAGGGACATCTTCTGTATCTTTTTAACTCACTTCTCGGTGGGCGTTTTCTCTGTATAAGTATAAGTACCTCCGATGTGTGTTTATTGCTTAGCCATCGAGGGACTTAATAGCTCAAGTCCAAGTCATCTATCACCTATCCATCACCGAACACGAAACGCCACGCGTGTAATTCACAGATAAAAGTGACTCAAAGATGGTTTTATTTAAGCAGGAAAGCTTTCACTTGAATAGGAAAAATAACTACGTGAATTTAATGGGAGATAAATAAGAAGGAAGAGCTTGAAGATTTATTTTTTTAAACTAGGAACTAGAAATAATAATTCTTTAAATAGTTTTAAACAAGAAATTGTAGTAAATCGCCTATTTTAAAGGCTACAGAGAAGGGAATATCTAAAGATGGAAGTTTATTATATATTAGAACTTATAATAGTGCTTTTTTTACCTTTAAAATCTTTAAAAAGCTTTTAATTTTTACATTAAGGTCACAAATTTAATTTATAAACTGTCTAGACACAATAACCACTCAAGGGACCCAACTAAAAACCCCAGTATAAGAATAAAGAAGTTCTTAAACACTTTTATTACATGTTTAATGCCTTAAACAAAGTATAATTGAACCAAAGAACAGCTGTTGCAGTTCGCAGCGTGAAATCCCCTTTAGATTTTCCGATCGCCAGGCAATTACCTCATGTGCAAACTCACATAAAGGTTGCCGAGGTCAAGAGCAATGGCCAAAAAGGTGCGGCCATTAAAACACCTTTTGAACACCTATTTCGAGCATAAAACGTGAATGTACACACACACACACGGACAGAAGATCAAGTGCTAGTCGTACGTAGGAAAATGTTTCGTTATTTAAATGGGAAAAGATACAACTGGGAAAATGGAAAAATGAGTGAATGGGGAAGAGAGCAGGCAGGGAAGCGACGAAGTGACAGGCGAAAATGGGAAACACGCAGCTTTTGGAAGCGTTTTCCTCGTTTAAAAGTGAAAAAGCCGCAGTGGCCGCATGTGCCGCAGCCGCCTCCCCCTTTAACCCCTCTCCGCCCCGCATGAAAAACCGCCGACACACAGTCGCAAAAATTCATAGACGACAACACGAGACAAAATTGCATTTTGGTCCAATGTGTGCCTGCTGGGGCCTCGGCCTCGGCCTCGGTCTCTTCCCCCCAAAATAAGCGAAAAACAGAAAGAACCGCGACGCGTCATCCCCTAGGATACAAAATAAAGAAGAAAAAAAAACGAAAAGGGGGGTTGGTTCTGCGTTCTCTTTACTCCCTTTTGGGTTTTGGGGAGCCACCAACAAAATGGCAACATAACATGCAAAAGATACGCCGCAAAAGCGGAAAAACCCCCCCTCATTCAAACGGAAAAGCAGCACACAGGCGCAGGAGTTGCGCTTAAATTCCCATTACAGCCATAATGGCTGCGGGTGTATCTGTGAGTCAGGATGGCTGTGTGCGTGTGTAGTGGTGTGTTTAGTAGAGTGTGTGTGTGTGTGTGGGTGGCAAAAGAAAAATGAAAACGAACTGCGCAGGATCATTAAGGCAGCGGCAGTGGCAACGGCAAAGGCAACACACAAGCTGCGTAGCTCCCCAAGCCCTATATCCTCCGAAAAAGAAATATGCGAAAAAAATATACAGCAGCCAGGAAAGAAATACATAGATCCCAAATGCGAAATGTCAGAAATTTATACAAACACCAACACACAAAAAAAAAGAAGGAAAACAGCAACAAATAAATGGAGAAAAGGCTCTACAAAATAAGGAAAATATATTTTATAATACAATAAAAAGAAGGGAAATAAATAAAGTTTAAGAAACACATAAATATACTAAAGATTCTAAAGAAGTTGATGTCTATTGGAAATCTCTAAAAATTGCTTCATATTATGCTACAAAATGTTACAGTACATTTATTTCATACTTCCAAACGACTTTTCCAATAATAAAACAATAAAAAACACTCAAGGATGCCACAGTAATCGCTGTAGATTCGAAATCTATTTAAATAATGCCCAAAAGTATGCTATAAATGTATTTCTTATTTTACACAATATTTCATGACTAATTTTATATTAAATTAAAGAAGTTTACCATTTACGGGGCACACCTGCCAAAATTTAACGCTTTTCTCTTGACAAAAATTATCTAATTAAATAATATGTTCTTCAAAGATTAATTTTACATAGATCATATTTTGTAACCATCATAAAGTATTCTCTCTTTAAGCTTAATCTTTTCCCACACATATTTTTCTTCGCGTGCAGACACACAACAAAGGAAGCTGCTTTCCAAAAAAAAATACAAATAAATAAATAAAATCGCAAAAATGGTGGCTCCCCAAAAAAAAAAGCACGCACACACATAGTCAGCCAAAATCACACTTGTCTATATAGGGTAGTATTATATAGCAACATTTTGAAAGAGAAAAAAAATACAAGGAAAAAGAAGAAAAACAAGAAAAAGGCGCACACATGCCCCCAAGCTACCCAAAAGATACTGCCAGGGAGAGGAGAATGGAGAAAGAGACGCAGCAATTGGAGGCTGAAACATGGAAGTAAATGCCGGCTGTCCGTCTGTCCCCCCATTCCGTCGAGCTGTCAGTGTGTCCGCCTGTCTGAATCCCAATCCGAATCCGAATCCGAAGGTACTTGCAGCTTGAAGAGCAACAAATACCCAACCAAAAAAATTACAAGCCAAGTGCGAAGGCTTTCTACTTTTTTCCTGCAATCGGAAGTGGCCTTAGAAAATACCCTAAGAAATGTATGAAAAATATTTGCAGATTTAAGGATTTATTATTATTATTATTATTATTTATTTATTCAGTTAAAAAATCTTACTAAATTAATTCTTTAGGGGAAAGAGGTTCAGAAATAAATTCTTCTTAAATTCAAGTTGATTAGATAATATTTAATGCTAAAATGTTTAAATAAAAGAGTATTTAAGCTTCAACTAGGAACTAAAAATAAAGAATAAAGTATGTAATCTTTTAAAAATATTTCTTATTATTTCATTTGTACTTTTCCTAGCTGATTCTCTTCAATATTCAAAAAATCGGTTTACCTCCTTTAAAGAGCATACAGAAAGCCCGAAAAAAGTCCAAAGACCGACATAAAATCGGCGAAAAAATAAGGAAAAGAATATAGCCGAGGGAGCAACAACAACAACAACGGCAACAATAAGAAAAACAACAAGAGCAACGGACAACGGCAGCAGCCAGCAACTTGTCTGCTCCGCCTTTATAAATAATTCATGTGTAGCTACAGCGAGTGCGAAAGATACGCAAGATACGGATACACCTACCTCCCTCTCCCCCCTGAAGCCCCTTGAACCCCCTCTTGGATGCCCCCTTGGACGCCCCTAACCACTCCCCTTGAAAAAAAAGAAGAAACAAGAAAAACACACACAGGCAGATACGCGGCCACGTTTAAAGATACAAAGATACAAGCAAGGCAACAGATACAGATTTTATCTGTGTGTGCTGGCAAATCTGTATGTGTGTGTGTGCGTCGTGTGTGTGTGCGTGAGGCAACGAAACATTTAAAACGTGCTAAACGCGCGTCAAAGTTTTTCTTAATTTTTCAACAGCAGCAGGAAAAAGTTTTCCTTCTTTTTCCTCTGCCAAGGATTACAGGCGGCAGCACATATATTTTTATTTACTTGGGGTTTGGGTGGAAAATCCAAGGGGCGAAAATGGGGGAAAATCGGAGTAGAAATGGGGCGGGGCCTGTACATAATGTGGCAATGATTGCATTGATTTTTTTCTTCTTGCTACGCTTCTTTTGCCAGGAAAAGTTTTTGGCCAACAACAACCCAAAAAAAATAAATAAAGAGAAGAGGAAACTCAACTTAAATACTTGAAAATGGTTGCTGCGTTTTTGCCCAGGATTTATGAATTTTTCAACCGTTTTTCCTTCGCCTTTTTCCCCCCGCGCTGCGGAAAAACGCAAAGCACAGCAAAGGGAAAAACTTTTTGGCAGTAGAAAGTTTCGCCGTTTTCGGCGTCCGAAGGGAAAACTCGGGGATTATTTGATAACAGTTTGTTAATTAGCGCCGTCTTTGCTGTCTCACTTTCCTATTTGTTTACGTTTCCAAAAGGCATAATTGGCAAAATGAATTTAAGTTTTTGCAGCAATAAAAAATAAAGTAACAACAAAAAGCAACTAACAAAAAAGGAGAGGCGAGCGCAAATTAAAATAAGCGGGGAAATTAGGAAATTCTGGGCAAAGTTTCCAAGGGAAACAAGTTACTAGTTAGAAGGCTGTAACTTTTTGCCGTCGGAAGTCGTAGAAGAAGTATTTGGTATTTTTATAATCATAAATATTAAGCTGTAGCTTTAAATAAAAATTTAGGTTATATTTTGATAAGAAATTGTTAAATTATATCCAGAAATCGAATTCTATCCTTCAGAATCTTCTCGTAAATTTTTTATCATATTTTTTTTGCTTAAATTTACCATTATATACTTATTGTAAGTGCAAAATAAGCTCTTAAGAAGTTTACTTTGCCTTTTCTTAGTATTCAAATCAGTTAACACGTTGAACTTTTCAGACAACTATTGTTTTTTTTTTTTTTCTCTGACGTGTCACAAAGAAATCACCATAAATACTAATATGAAAATTCCTTTTTGTCCCATTTTCTTTGCAGAAAAACAACGCCTGTCGCATTGCGTTGGCTGTGGCGGCCAAATACACGATCAGTATATCTTGCGCGTTGCCCCCGATCTCGAGTGGCATGCGGCGTGTCTGAAGTGCCAGGAGTGCAGGCAATTCCTGGACGAGAGCTGTACGTGTTTCGTGCGCGATGGCAAAACCTACTGCAAGCGTGATTATGTTAGGTGAGTTTCAGCCATCAATAAATAAATAAGAGATCAATTACAAGGTTTAAATACGAGTTCATTCAATGTTTTACCAACAGTGTTAAGGTAACAGAGAAATAAAACAAAGTATAAGATATACAGGACTGCCACAGAAATCGCTTTAAGAACTGCTGTCTAAAAGTATGCAATAGGGAACTTAATCCCATGTAAATAATATTGTAAAGCATAGTTTAGGCCCGTATTTAAAAATATTTCAATTCGACATTTGACTTCATTTCAATTACCTTATAGAAACCATCTTATTTTGATTTTGAAAACTGTTTAAACGAGCCTAAATCAATTCCCAATGTGTTTACCCAAAAAAAAACAAACCAATTGAACCCTGAAAACCAATACAAATCGCGAGGAAACCCCATAAGTAGCTCCCAGTTCCAATGCATTATCTAATTTCCACTCAACCCAAGCGATTTGGGAACCCAGTACATATTTGCTCAGCCCTCGAAACACACTCGCCGTGTCATGCGCTTGGCCTTTTCATCGGTTTTCATCTCCACAATTGTAGCGTCCGGCAAACGTTTTATTTACGAGTATTATTATTATTTTCTTCGTTGTTAGCCAGCCTTGTTAGCCCAGCCAATTAGCCCAAAGATGCCAGATTTACGGAGATCTAGAGGCTATGCTATACTATATAGGTTCTGATCAACAGCTGGTCCAGTAGCCGCCGCCGCCGCCACATTGGGGTTCCATCATCGCTAAATGTATGGCGTGCAATAAAACAGAAAAAAAAGCGGTGTTTGGGCCTCTCTTTTTTTATTATTTGATTGTGTTTTTTGCCATCATAAAGCCGGCTATCGGCGACCGGCGACCGGCGACCAAAGTCGCAACTATTTGCCATGCAAATCTTTGAATAATTGATTAACACGTGCAAAGCTATAAATTAACACTTTTCCAGCAGCCGCACAACACAACACACAGCGCTCAGATGATTGATGAGCATGCGACTCACAGTCATCGATGTAGTCGCTATGTCGGCAAAAGGCTGACAAAAGAATTTTTATTTTATAGCCATAAACGAGCTCCTCTTCGCACGCCCCTGCCACAGATCCCCCTTTGTACAAATTTCGCCCCTTTTTGTGAACTCATTCAAGGCTGTTTACAAAGCTTTAATCATGGGATTCTCCCTTTGATTATTGGAGCTCTTTCTTAATAATAATTGTTGTTAATAGGGTTTGTTGAGCCCTAGATCCTTGTGTGTTTTCTTTTTTATAAAAGAGAAGAACTGTAAATGATAGTTGTTTGAAGAGTTTTGTAGAATTTATAATTAGGTAGATATATTTTTAAAATATTTAGAAATAAATCTACTCAAATGAAGTTAAGGAAAGGGGTTTCAACTTTTATATAAATTTTGTACTGAAGGATTGTAGATTTCTACCTTACGTGTGGTTTAAGTATTTGCATAATTGTTCTTCTCAGTTAAGAGTAAAACAAAGCACTGATTATTTTTGCTATTTCCTTTTAGAGTTAATAATTATGGATTATTATTTTGTTATGGCTATAAACAAATTAATACAAGTGCTGCCTTGAATTAGGTGAAATTATAACCAATAAATAATGCGAGCAAAGCCTTAATTTGGCTATAACCTGTAATGAGAATAACCTTCAATGATCACTTTATTTCAACCCAATACTGCCCTCATAATAATCCATATTTAATGGAAATATAACCATTTATATGGTTTTATTTATAAGTTTTTATATATATTTATATTCTTATTGGATTTTCTCAATCATTTTTCCAGATTATTTGGTACAAAATGTGATAAATGCGGCAACTCCTTCAGCAAAAATGATTTTGTGATGCGGGCCAAAACGAAAATCTTTCACATCGAGTGCTTTCGCTGCTCGGCGTGTGCGCGGCAATTGCTGCCAGGTGGGTTCTAAATTATATATTTATATTTATTTAACTTAATTTATGCCCTGCCTTTCATATTGATTCAACAAATAACGCGCTGTTTATTTACCAACGAAAACAGGTGATGAGTTCGCGTTACGCGATGCCGGAGCTTTATATTGCAAGGAGGATCATGATGTTCTCGAGAAGTCCTCGCAGAGCAGCCTCACCTCCTCCTCGGTGGAGAGCAACAACAATATTAGCAGTAGTAACAACAACAATACCAACCTTAGCAACAACAACCATTCCAGCGAATTGGGTTCAATGTCAGGTGAGTGTCGAGTTTTGGGAATGCCAGATTTTGGCTACAGATTTTTGGGGTTTTCGTTTATTTACCAAAACAACAAACCCTTCACTCTGTGGCTCTTCAAGTTGAAGAATTATTATCTTTCTTTGTCAGAAAGTCGAGCTGTTGTTTGCTCTCTGTGAAATAACTACTTTGGGGAACTTCTCTTTATTTATTATTTAGCTAAATTATGAGATGTTTCAATGACTCATTTATTAACCTTTGATTGGAGAAGAAAAACATTCAATATTGGGGCATTAACTAATCCAAAATCAAACTCAAAAAAGGCCAAGGAATAAAATCTTATTGAAGAAGTTAGCACAAGCAAATTGGCTAACATGTTCCCCAACAATTAAGATTTAAGTTTTCTTTCAAACATAAAAATCTTTGCCATTAAAAAAACAAGGTAATTAGGGTTACCAGACATGTTCTTCCAGTTCAACCCGAGCTATCTTTTCCACATTTTTTTTTATAGGACTTGCAAAGACCCCCTTAACCATTTCCTTTACTACTTACTATCGACTGCCATTTTCCAACCCACCTTGTTCCCGCTCATTTTTCCACCGAAAACAGAGATTGCCAATCCTAATTAGCCCAAATTGGTCGGGTTCTTGTGAATGGGAAACGGGCAATGGGGCTTCGGAGACCAGAGCGCTTCGGCATCGGGTTTTGTTCTTAGAAAAGACACAGCGTTACATCCTTGTAACTGATAGATAGCGGGAGGAGTGTCAATAGGAATCGGCAAACGTCAAACAATGTTCGACAATTGTCAAACCATATCGTCAACATAATCTCATTGTTTAACCAGAACGGAGAACGGAGAACGGAGAACGAAGAGAGTTGGCTAGGAACCTTATCAACATGGGGCGGCGTTGTCAAACGGAATGGATGCCAAACGTGTGTGGCTTTTTCTTCCTGCTCCCCACCTTCCATACTCATTTTGCAAAGGGTTCCTCCCCGGATCCTCCTCCTCCTTCAGACATCAATAGCTGGCTTGGACAAACAGAGACTTCACAGTGCATTGAAGCGTTCAAGCGGGCAAACATTGACAAGCAACTTCTTGGGAATTGGACTTTTTGTTTGACTGACTTCGATCGACGGATCGACGGATCGATGGGTCGACGGGTCGTATGATCAATCAGCCAAGCCAAGTCAAGTCCAGTCCAGACCAGCCCAGCCAAGTCAAGACGAGTCAAGTCAAGCCAAGCATTCCCCATTCATAGTTCAGCATATATATTCACTTGCCGTTTATTTGTGCTCAACTCGAAAACGGCATGCAGTCTGGTCGAGTGTTTGCCAAACGCGCACAGATCGCGGTAACTTTGAAGTTTGAAGGCACTGAGAGAAATATGGTAATTATTAGATGATAGTATGCCTGAATGCCGGAATGGGAAGAAACTTGTAGAGCTTAAAGAGCGGGAAATCTTTTAGTGCTTAAATTTGGTTATTAGATACAGAGTATTTATTTTCTACATCATATAAATTTTTGAAGTTCGGAAATTGTTTTAATAAATTGTAAATATTTAACTAGTTTGTCTGCCTAAAAAAACCAAGTTCTAAATTGTTTTTTTATTTACTTACTTTATGAATTATAATTTAATTACAATTACTTTTAAAAAGACAAATTTCTCAACAAAATCTACCAAATATTTAATTTGAACGGCTTTAACATCTTATTACCTTGATAAGGTCTCAAGAAATCTATTCTGAACTAGTAAACTTTAGCTTACAATGTAAATTCTTTAATATTTAATATTAAAATATTCAATTATTGATAACCAAATTAGTTTCCCCCTTTTTAAAACACTACAAACACTGAGCAAAAATAGTAACCTTGATTTGTCTAGGAGTTTCTCTCATATTTTTGGCAATTTGCAACTCTCGATAAGAACAGAGAACCGAAAGAAATTCCTTCAAAAGAACCGCACCGCCTCCGATAGACATCGCACTGGGATCGATCGTGACGATCGAAAACTAGATAACTTCGTGTTTCGGGGGTTGTGAAACACGACTTAATTACCAAAAGATCGAAGCGCGTGTGCCTTTGATCTCCACATTTGGCGATATTTATTCCGTTTTTCGTTTTTCGTTTGCGGTGCAATTGTAGTCTGCGAACATAAATAGAAATTAACAACAAAATACAAGCGAAGGCAAGCGAGCAATCTTCCATAAGAACGGCACTTCAAAGAGCTCCTTTTTCTTCTATGAGTTTTGCCAAAAATAGCCAACAAATTGATCAAATTCCTTTGTTTTTGTTTGCCCTCAATTTCCATTGCAGACTCTGGCAGCGAATCGGGCTCACACAAAAGTATTAGGGAAAAGCGGCCCTCGGGTCCCTCGGATGGCAAGCCAACGCGAGTTCGGACCGTGCTCAATGAGAAGCAGCTGCATACGCTCAGGTGAGTTCGGATATTAACTTATTTTTAACTCGGAAATATAAATGGCCATGTGAACCCCCTTTTAGAACCTGTTACAATGCTAATCCGCGACCTGATGCGCTCATGAAGGAGCAGCTGGTGGAGATGACGGGACTCTCGCCCCGCGTCATCCGCGTCTGGTTCCAAAACAAGCGCTGCAAGGACAAGAAGAAGACCATCCAGATGAAGCTGCAAATGCAGCAGGAGAAGGTATTACTGACTCTCTCTCCCTCTGTCCCCAAATATATCGAAAAGTCTAACTGGTCTAACCCTCGCAGGAGGGTCGCAAGCTGGGCTACGGCGCCATGCAGGGCATACCCATGATCGCCAGTTCGCCGGTGCGACACGACTCCCCACTGAATCTGCAGGGTCTCGACGTGCAGACATATCAACCGCCGTGGAAAGCCTTAAGCGACTTCGCCCTGCACGCCGATCTCGACAGCAATGGGGCCATCAATACGCACACGCCCGCATTTCAGCAGCTGGTCAATCAGGTGAGGATTATACAGATAGCAGGGGTGCGCAGACAGGTCACCCGAAGGCAAAGAGCCTGTCGGATATGCACGAAGTTAAATTGTTAAAATGAAATGTGGAAAAGTAGCTTTATCATAGCCTATCTTTGCCAGCTACTTACACGGCATGCTTTAGAGAGAAGTTAAAATCTATATTGTGTTTATAATATTTGTCTAATCTCTATGGAGTTTGGTATGTGTATGGAACAAAGTGCTCTCTACTCAAATAGTTAGTAAAAACTTAGTTTTTAAATATTTAATGATTCAAAATTTGTGAATGCACCGTAAATATTCGAAATAATTCTACACATCCTAGTGCAACTTCTACTTTACTTCTCAAATAACTTAATTCCATATAAAAATCAAGTTTGATAAGCTTTTTTTAAGCCAATCAACGCAATACCAACTTGAATTTATTATTTTTAAAACAGGTTAAAACATGATATGAATAATTAAGGCTATTTAAAAATATTCTAAGAAGCAGACATGCATTAAGTTCAGTGAGGATGATGAATGGTTTATTAATCATTTGCTGTGACGTTGTCTTTAATAACTTGTCGGCTTTGCATGGTATTTATTTACAACTAAAGCTTGCAAATTGTTCTTAAATCAATAAATCAAATGGGAAACCCTGAAATATTTACCCCTTCTAACCCTATTCCTCTCCTGTTCTCCCCTCTAGATGCACGGCTATGACCTGAATGGGATGCCGGTGCTGCCGCCACATCCGCATGCGCATCCTGCGCAAGGACCGCCCCATCAGCACCCGCCGCCCCCCGGTGGACCGCACAATCACCAGAACCAGAACCCGAACCAACAGCAGCAACAGGGGCCCGGGGGCAGCAGCCTGGACTCCGGCATAACGTCGCACCACCATCCGGACAGCACTGACTCCTACGTGACCTACCTGGAGAGCGATGACAGTATGCAGGGCAGTCCGTAGACAATCGAACAACCGAATCTAATCCAGCTTCTTTTGTTGCTCCCAGAATCCAAACTGGCGCTGACCCCGTCGTCCTCATCCTCGGCCTCGGCGGGCACTTCGATCTCCTCGCCGCCATCGGGTGGCGGAGCAGGAGGCGCGGGCTTGGGTCTGGGCGTGGGCGTAGGTCTGGGCTTGGGACTGGGTGTCAGCGTGGTGGCCGCCAATCAGTCGGCCACCGAGCAGCTCATGCAGATGCTCCAGAAAGTAACTGGCTCCGCATCCCCCGCACCGCATGCAGTGCTCTAAAGGCGGCACTACTGTCCAAGTGGCAGGAAGAGGAGCTACAGTCGAACTTTGCTAACGAGAACAGGTGGCAGGACATTACAAAAGATTCAGGAAAAAATCAGGACAAAATATTAGGCGGAACTCATGAAGTTTATCATTAATTCATTAATATTTCACAAGGATCTAATGAAGTTATTAAAAAATACCTCTAGCAGGAGGAAACTCTGAATTATTTCATGTTTTCTTCGTGTATTATTCAACTTTCTTTTAAAGTTATTAAGAATTACATTTTATAGTTCAAGTTTTAAAAATTAATTACAAAATGGGACTCAGGGAGGAGGTTAAGTTATGCCGAAGTGAGTTCCTTTCTGTAATTTAATTTAACTTATATTTTTGTGAAAGAAAAGTTCCTAAAATGTAATTGAACAAAGTAATATTTCACAGAGTTTGTAGAAAATCGTTGTCAAGTTTAAATTAAACTTTAGAAGCCCGTCTTAAATATTATTACAAATTAGAAAGATCTAAAAGAATACTTAACTGACATAAATCCTGTTAAAATCGCTTTTATCAACTTAAATTTAAAGAGTTAAAAATGAAATTCTACATTATTTCAAGGATAAAAAATAAATTTGTAAATTATTTTAAAAATCCCCTCATCGTTAGCAAAGTTCGCCTGTAAATTTGGGTTTTGTGCAATCGTTTTTGCCCCTTTTATTATTATTTTATATTCTACTCACTCTCACCCGCTAATTTGTATTGTGTAAATTTTAATTATAATTTCTGTTTGATTCGGTGCCAAAAAATAGTCTGTAGGCCGTTGGCATTTTTATATTCTGGGTATGAGATCTTGGCTCACATTTTGTTATGTAACATACACACACCTTTCGTTGTCTGTTGAGTTCGGAAAAGTATATAAATATATATTGGAGATGGAGGAAGAAAGTTAAGAAAAATGCTCACACACTTGAAAAGTTTTAACAATAATTTTTGCCATTAAAAAAGAAACAAAAATTATGGTAAAAAGAAGAGAACCAGAACACGTTACTTCGCATCAAGTAGGGAATTTCATTAAGCATTAATTTGTAAATAACTTTTATAAATATATATATAAAACCTATAAACAAATATATATATTTTCATTCAAAATGCAACAAAAAAAGAAGAGAAAACTGACTCGTGTGTATTATATGTGGGATATAGTATCCGAGGTGTAGAGATAAACCCTAAAAACACGCACTTGGCAAAAACAACTTGTAAATCGAATTAACAATTTAAGTTCCGTAAATTGTATGGCAAACAAAAAGGAAACACGAAAAACACAAAATTATTATAAATAAATAAATGCAAAAACAACTTAAAAATGGCGAAGTGAGAAACAACAACTGTAACTAAAATCTAGACTTATTTGTTAGTTTTTAAACATTTCCGGAAATGCATCGTAGAAAAGCGGGGAAAATGAGCGAGTGAAGGCGAAAAAAAATGTACCAAGGATGTTTATATAAATTGTTTCGTAAAACAACCTAATGTATTTTCAATAATATTTAACTAATATTAATAATAAACAGTGAATAAGTAATTTTAGTAACTATAGAAAATGTTTAAATGAAATTACAAACGAAAATAAAACCACAAAAACAAACAAAAACACACAAAATAACATAAAAAAAATTTATATGTGGCGTTTTATTTGAGGAATTAAAAAAATTCAAACTTACCGGTGGGACTATAATATCAATGTTTCCAATATTTTATTTAACAAAACTGAAAACAAAAACAAATTTTGTAGAAAAATAAGCAAGAAATGTAAGCAGTTTAGTTTTAGAATTACCTGTCGCGAACTGCTTGCAGGTGTACTGCTTGTTTTACTGCTTTGCCACTTTGAAATCTTATGTTGAACTGCTTGCTGGTTGGAGACTGCTTTATGCTCTATTTAGGCTTTGAGATATTTTTGACATATCGTATGGAATTATGCAATAGTTTACATTTATTTTAGTATCGATATGTCTGAGTAGAAAATATCGATAGTAACATCGAAGTTTTCACATCTCTACGAAGCGGAATAACAACACGGAAAAGTTGGAGTTCTTTCCGTTTTTCATTAATTTCTCTATTAAAAATCTTCTAAAATGTCCATTGCGAAGCGTGTGCAGGTGCGTAATAGTATTATTTTCAATCTGCTGAATTTTAATTATAATTTCTGTCCATCATGTAGCAATGGGCGACATTTGCACGCACCTGGCACATCTACGACTGCACCTGGCAGAATCCTTTCGACTCCGCTAAATTGATAAAAACGCATTTAATGGGCCTGCACAAGCCCATCTATCATCCCATGAGTAAGTGTCCCTCCATTACTTAAGTTCTGTTTAAGGATTAAACGCGGAAATGGCTTAAGTTCCATGTTTTTTGGGGCATTCCGGTTGCCATTACATCACCGGCGTGTTTTTCAATGTACTGTTGTTGTTGTTATTGTTGCTGCCGCTGCAAGTAAAGAAAAATGAAAACATAAATAAATGAAACTGCGGAAAATGGTAATTATTAAGAAAATATTAGAAGATGCAATCAAAATATTAGTAATACAAAATAAACAAAAAAAGTTAAGTAATATGATTCTTTATATCATAATTATATTAATTAATTATCTATATTAAATATAATTTTTTTAATTTTATAAATAATACAAATTAATTATCTGGAAAGCTAGTATTCCCATGGGAAGTGTATATGCACTGGCTATGATTGCTACACTTTCCAGTAGAGGTTCCAGTAAATATTCCAATCTTTATTAATTCCAGACAAGCACAAAAACTACTATTTTGATTGCAACTACTTCACCTTTCCCTTTTTGTTTACCATTCTCTGACCGCTACTTGTACTCTTTTAGGTTAAGCAAGTTATCCTTAAAGGGCCAGCAACTAAAACCCAGTAACTGTAATTTTCCAGATGACTGCGGTGACCATGTGGTGCTCATTAACACACGGGAAATTGCCCTGCCCGGCGACGAGTGGGTGAAAAGGGTCTACTTCCACCACACCGGCTATCCCGGCGGCGCTTCTTGGACGCTGGCTTGGCAGCTGCACGAGAAAGATCCCACGATGGTGATGAAAAAGGCTGTGTACAATTCGATGCACGGCAACCTGCAGCGGAGGCACACAATGCAGCGGCTGCACCTGTTCGCCGACGACCAGGTGCCGGAGGATCTCCTCCAAAACGTCACAAATCAGATAAGGACACCGCGCTCCGTGCCCCAGCGTTTGGATCACATCGATAAGGAGACACTGGAGAGCTTCCCGAGCATCATGGATTATCCCAAGGATTACATATTGCGTTGATTCGTTGAATAGTTGTCTTGTAATTAAGCAAAATACATTTTACACAAAAAAAAAACGCGCGCATTTTTATAATGATTAAAGATCGGTTTTAGAGGGGTTTTCCGATGAAAATCCAATGTTAGAACCTGACCCCGCACTTCAGGCACCCGCACACACACTTTTCCGACGCGAAAAACCTTTGAAAAACGGATAAAAGTCCGGAAAACTGTTCCCGCGCGAATTCGGTATGTTTTTCCCGACGAAGTATGACCAGTCGACACCTAATGAAAAAAATATAGTTTACTTTTGAGAGCAAATTTGGTATTTTAAACCTTACATCAACGGTCACACTACGCGTCACCGGTGATTTGCCATTTTCATCTCGTTTTATTATTTAGTTTCCATTTCTGGCGACAACGCCTACACTGCAATTATATAGTGTATACTTAGTGTGATCATCGGTAGGTGAACTAATTAGAAACCACCAGCTATCTAGAAACAAACAGCTGAAAGTAACCACTAATGTCGGCTTATTTTTCAACAATTATGGTTTTTTTTTAGCGATAAGCTTTATCTAAGCTTTAAAGTCTATATAAAATCGTATCTTGTGTTATTTTTTTCAGTTCCAACTCGCGGATTGTCCACTTTACACAAACCACTTCCGATTTACCAGATACAGAAGCGCTATATAATGGGTCGCTTGGGCACTGTTGATCCTAGCTCGTACTCCCAGCCGGATTTGGTGACCACGGAGCACAGCGTCCTCAACTGGAAGGTGGACTTTGGGGCCACAAAGCTGCAAGGAAGTGTGCAGCATCGCTTTAATGTCCTTTCGGCGAATCTAGAGAAGATTGTGAGTATTTCAAGGAAGATGAGAGATAAGGGAAAGAGCTGGGAAAGGTAGAAGCTAGGACTCTACTGGACCCGGATAATCCCTTATTTGTTTAACATATTCTATGTCAATCTCCCATTGCAGCTCCTGGATGTCCGCGACATTAATGTCACCAATGCCACGTTGCTGGCCGGAGGCACTGAGCTGCCGATTAATTACTTCACCAGCGATCCCGTGGATGATATTGGCCAGAAACTAACGCTGGAGTTGCCATCTGGCACGGCTAAGGGCAGGTAAGAACCACACACAAAGCTAGATAATCTAATCGCTATGAGAGCCCATAAATAATCTGACACGAAACACTTGTAGCCTCAATGTTCGCATCGATTACGAGACGTCGAGCAGTGCCAGCGGGCTGCAGTGGCTGAATCCCGCCCAAACTTTGGGCAAGGAGCATCCCTACATGTTCTCGCAGTGCCAGGCAATCCATGCGCGCTCAGTGTTTCCCTGCCAGGACACGCCGTCGGTTAAGTTCACCTACGATGCCACCGTGGAGCATCCCAGTGATCTGACCACCCTGATGAGTGCTCTCATTGCCAAGAAGGAGCCTGGCAAGACCCAGTTCAAGCAGGAGGTGCCCATACCCGCCTACCTTGTGGCCATTGCCATCGGCAGACTGGTTTCCCGGCCCCTTGGCGAGAACTCCAACGTTTGGGCCGAGGAGGCCATAGTGGATGAGTGCGCTGAGGAATTCTCCGAGACGGCGACCATGCTAAAGACTGCCTCGGAACTGTGTGGTCCGTACGTATGGAAGCAATACGATCTGCTGGTGATGCCGCCATCCTTTCCCTTCGGCGGCATGGAGAATCCTTGCCTGACCTTTGTCACGCCTACCCTGCTGGCCGGGGACAAGTCACTGGCCGATGTGGTGGCCCATGAGATTGCCCACAGTTGGACGGGTAATCTGGTGACGAACAAGAACTTTGAGCACTTCTGGCTCAACGAGGGTTTCACCGTATTTGTGGAGTCCAAGATCGTGGGCAGAATGCAGGGCGCCAAAGAGCTGGACTTTAAGATGCTCAGCAATCTTACAGATCTGCAGGAGTGCGTAAGTAACTCACTAGAGCTTTAAAATTGAGGAAGAATAATTATATTTGCGGTATTCTATGCTACTAGCTACGCACTCAACTAAAGAAGACCCCAGAGCTAAGCAAGCTGGTGGTGAATCTGTCCAACTGCGGACCCGACGATGCCTTTTCTTCAGTGCCTTACATCAAGGGCTCCACATTCCTGCGTTATTTGGAGGACCTGTTTGGCGGCCCGACTGTTTTTGAGCCCTTCCTGAGGGACTACCTCAAGAGATATGCCTACAAATCGATTGAAACTAATGATTTCAAGGCTGCTTTGTATGATTACTTCAAGGATACAGACAAGAAGGATCAGCTGGGCGTCGTAGACTGGGATCTGTGGTTGACCTCCGAGGGAATGCCCCCAATTATTCCCAAGTAACTATAATCTAATCCCGATTTTAGCCCAAAATGATACTATATTTATGCTTAAAGGTTCGATGAATCGCTCTCCAATGTGACCAAGGAACTGGCCAATATCTGGAGCTCCAAGACTGTGGCCGAACTAAGCGACAACAAGGACATCAAGCAGACCATTTCCATCCACCAACTGATTGATTTCCTGGGGAAGCTGATCGAGAAAAATGACATTGTTGACCTGACCGACCGTAAGATTGAGCTCCTGGAATCCACATACAACCTGACGGGCTCCAAGAATGCCGAGGTTCGTTTCCGCGTCAATCGTTTGATCATACGTGCCCGCCTCATCAAGCGCCTGGACGAGGTTCTTGAGTTTGCCAACTCCAACTTCCGCATGAAGTTCTGCCGTCCCATCTATCGTGACCTGGGAGCTTGGCCCGAGGCGAAGCCTGCGGCTGTTCGCAACTTTGTCAGCGTCAAGGATCAAATGATGGCCGTGTGTTCGCACACCATTGAAAAGGATCTTGGATTAAAGTAAAATTAAGGTCTGAATATTATGATTTTATGCATTTTGCGAGCATGTCTTTAAATTCAACAATAAAATTGTTGTATTGTTGTGGACGACAGATGTTGAATTAAAGGATGTCTTTGATTTTATTAATTCCTTTGATTCTAATTCAACAATTCAATGGCAGTATTGTTGTAAATGAAACAACAGTTTGTGTGTTGTTGAACGATTTCTTTGAATTAGCCTGAAAACTAAAATGTTTCGTACCAGAAAATAATTGAAAACGTGAATTAGGTTTCTTTTTTCTTGAATTATTTTGTTTTTATTAAAAAATAAGCAAAACTACGTTTATAACAAGTTGATTTCCATTTCCATGCTCATTGTAATGTCTAATTTCTTCAATTTTGCTTGCAATTTGTCGCGTTACCTTGATACCGTATTCTTTTCTTTTATTACCAATTAGGTTTTTCATTTTCATAAATATTTTGTTATAGCTCAACACATTGACCAATTTTCAAATGTTTTTTGGTGTTCGTATAACTAATCAAATGGGCTTCGATCTGGTTGATCTTCGTTTCAAATTTCCTCTTCTTGTTCTTTAAATTCTTTAAATTTCTCTCTCTTGACATACACACACAATTTATTAAATTTATTATTGTTGTTTGCTTTGCTCGCGCTCCGCTGCTTAAATATTTTCTCTCTCTATTTTGGTGTCTCAACTTCTCCATCTACATCCCGACGAGTTTTGCCTTTAAACTAATTAACAATTTGGTTTCTTTGTTTTGTTTTGTTTTTTTTTTTTTTGTTGTTTCTTACATTGACCGAAATGCTGGTGCAACAATGCTTCCTTCCAATTTCGTAGTCTCCAATTCTTGTAGCTGAGAGATCTCTGTAATTCTTCCGTTTCGCTGTTCTTCTTCATGTGGCTGAGGAATTAAAAACTATCACGCACTAGAATTATCATTGGAACGGGACGTGGATGGACCGGCATTGCCCTGATCATCGCCCAGCACGAAAGTGGGACTCTGGCGGGATGTATAGTGGTAGCCTTCTCTATAGCGCTGATTGGGTTTCGACCGTGCGGTTTGTGTGTGACCCAATGCTGGACGCTGATTGTTGAGCTCATTGGGTCGTTTGGCTGCGGAATAAAATCCAAAATTAGATAGTTTTCAAATTAAGGACTGTTTACGCTGAGAGTGTCAAGTTTTGGCTCTTTTGCTGACTCGAAATGAGCGAGCGCTCAACCGAATGTGAGTTGAGTTGCTTATTGAAAGACCGTTAATAGACAAGCTCAACTGATTCAATTCAATACAAGAGAGCGAGAGCAACACTCTTCTTCGCTACATAAGTTGTCATTGATAGAGCGTAAAAAGAAGAGCACAACTGAGAAGTCTCAAGCGAAAACCTTTTTCTCTCTCCAGGATATAACCGAATCCTTACCAGGTATATAAGGCTTTTGATTATAGGACGATTGTTGTTGTTGTTGGTTATATAGATCCGACGTTGTGGCATTGCCATTATGATGATACGGCGTCGCCTGCAGATCGGTGCTACAATTAATGGGACTCATCGGCGTCATCTCGCGATCCTCGATAAACAATTCGCTGGCATCGTCGGGCACCTGACGGTACTGAGTCCATGGCCAGGATGCGATGCCCGATAGAAGGAATGCCTCCAAGGCGCACAAATAGCCAATAATCTAGAGGTTTCCAAATATTTATAATTCATATTAATGTAACTAATACAATAACAAAATCGTACCCCTGTGGCCAGCAACGTGTCCTTGGAATGCTTGGACACCCAGGTGTATTCAGTGGCATACAGCACCATGTGGACAAGCAATGTGGAGCTCAAAATAAATATCAAACCAATACTCAGGTACATCCACGTATTCTGGCGATTAATAATAATAATTATATAATATATACTGATTTCTTTAGTTACTCGAAACCCACCACTTTAGTCCAGTTGAATGGGAACATGAGGGCTATATGCGATATATCCAGAAAGATCATGAGGCATGTGATGAGTAGCGAGAAGAGCGCACAGAAGACCATCAGCCTCAGGCGTCCGATGAGTGGCAGTAGAAAGAGGCCCACCTGAACGGTGCCCGCGGAGCATTCGCAGGCCAGACAGGCGGCCGAGGATAACTAAGGATATTTACATTTAGCCAGAAGAAGATGGTAACCCAAATCCAGATCTTACCACCAATAGTATGCGCACAATCCCTGTAGGCGATTTCAAGTGTTGCGGATCACAGTGGAGGGCAACGCCCCAGGGCATCGGGGTGTGTCCGCCCCTCTGCTTGTAGTTGGCATGCGAGTCCCAGGAGGTGCACGTTCCCAGTGGCGATTCCAGGGACAGCGAGTGCGAGTGCGAGTGAGCTAATGAGAGCTCGCCGGCCCTGCTGCCAGCTATCTCAAAGTCCTGCTCATCGTCCAGCTGACAGCAGACCGGCTCCAGCTCCAGCTCCCGAATCTCGTCCAGCAGCAGTTCTATCTCGTCCGTGCCATATAGATCAGATACAGACGGTATATAACGTTGGGGTTGTTGCATTGCCCGTGCCGGGATGTGTCCCACATCACCGATGGTTGCCCCTCAACTGTCAAACACTGCCGCCTCGTTTCGTCTCCTCTCCGTTTCCGGTTTCGTTTCCCCGTTTCCCGTTTCCGTTTCCCCGTTTCCGTTCCTGTGTCTCTTGCTCTCGGTATCTCTCTCCTGGTCGCTTCTACTTAGGTGTCTCTTTCTCTCTCTAAATTAATTGATTACCTGTAAAGACAAAAATTTCAAAAAATAATTATTTATAATTGATTTTTCTTACATTTAGGTTTAATATTAAATTAAAATAGTTTATAGATTTTTTTTGTAGCCTTCAATGATAGGCATCTTTTTTTGTTGGCACAAAAAACATTTTTGTGTGGCAATGACATTGCATTAAAAATTGCATTAAATAGAAAGGCGAACGATTATTGAAATTGTTTAAATCTAATTTTAATTGTATAAACGTAGTTTATACCTTTAAAAATTATATATAAATACACCTTTGACATGAATAAAATCAACAAGTACTTGGCATATTTTGATTTATTTCGTTCTTTCATAACCTTCTTATAATCAATGTATTCTTAAGGGTATACATAGTATTCTTTTACCGCTTTCCCCTTAATATCCCTATATTTTTGTAGTAAAATACGTGAAGCAGAGAGACAACGATTGCAAATGAGTTTTCTCAGAAGTTTTCGCTCCATTCGCTATATGCTATTGAAATTGATAACTGCCGAGCGCAGCCTGCCCCCGAGGCTCATTAGGTCCCAGCCCCCCTTATTCCCATTCCCACACCACCTTGTGGCCTCCGCCTGTGCATAACCATAACGGTAATTTGATATGAGTCGTCGACGACGACTTTGACGTCGCCGCTACCGCTGCCTGGCTGTCACTCATACGCCATGTGGGCCGCATGGCATAAACGCGCCATCGAGGGGCTATCCCCCAGGGTGCTGCCAATCTGAATACACTTTCTCCAGTCTGTAGCCGCCGCGGGCAACGACAACTTTCTGGGCAAATACGTTTACGCGTAAATAAAGGGACAAGTAGTAGAGTTTTTAAAAGAAACTGGGGGAAAGGGTAGCCAAGTGTGGAAAGTAAAGACAGAGAGAGCCTGGCGAAAAGTAAAATCACAACGATAATGATGATGGTGATGGATGGCCCATGTTTGGGCACTTCAAAGGAGAAGAAACAGTTTAAGTTCGATGGAAGGAAGAAGTTTTTTAAATAGGAAAGTATTTATATTGTTTTTGAACTCAAAGAAATATTTATGGGAATTTTTATTAGGGTTTTATGGAAATTTAATTAAACTAATAGAGGTCAGATATGGTATTAAACCAAATAGTAGATGTTATCCTTCAAATAATTATCTTTTATTAAACAATTAAAATACCACATTACTTATTTAATAAATTTAAGGTATTAGGCGAATAATAATCTTAATCCTTTGACGGATTATCTTATGAACTGACTAAAAGATATGTACAAGTATATGACTATGCTTCATACAAGATTTGCTTGAAAAATATAATATTTTGAATTTCAAGGACCAGCATTCATGGATAAGTGATCTTTACTTTAAAGCATATTTATTTTAATTATATATATGTATATATAATCTAATAATTTGTATAAGATTATCGTAATATATTAAATAAATTAATAGCTAGAATAATAATCCATTTTAATAATATAAAAACGTAATATGTGATTGCCAAACTCCCTTATAAATTCGACTACACCAGTTTTCCAACGTCCCACTTAATCCCCATCCGAATCTAATTAAAATCCCATCCAATTTCGTCGAAATTATATTACGTATACGTGTCATTATAAAAGCCACTGTGAAACTATTTCCAGCACTTATTCATTAATCACAGAAATTCCCAGCAGAGTTACCTCTTGGCTGGTGTTTCATTTATTATTTTTAATTGCGTCTGATGCGCGGTGTTCGATAGTCTGTCCCATCCAGATGATGTGGTGGCTGCCAACTGGAAATTAAATCGAATTGGTTTTTGTGTGTGCCTCCCAGATTTTCCCCTTTTTTCTCACTTTTCCCTTGGCTGGATTTTCCTGCTTTTGCCCCTGCACGTATGCCATGTTATTTTTCCGATGTGCAACACACACACACACACACATTTGGGCAATTAACACAGACAAGCAAGGGGGGAATGGTGATGGCTACATGAAAGCCCCAGCTCCCCGGAGAATTTCAACAATTTTCAGCTGTCCGGCCGCATTTTCCTTGGGCTGTCATAATCGGGACATCAGATGAAGGTAGCTTATGCTTCTTGTTGTCAGTTGTCCTGCTGTTTTTGTGCAGCAGCACAAGGACTCCGACAGGACAGGACACGAGAAATGCAGCAGAAGCAGAGCGCAGCAGGGAGTGGGGAGTGGGGAGTGGGGAAAGGGGTCAAAATAGCACATGTACTTGCACTATATATGTATGCATTTGTATGTACATCTCTCTCGGGACAGGCAATGTAACAATTTGTTCCTTCTCTTTCTGGCCCCAGCACCGCTCTCTCTCTCTTTCTAGTTTTTGTGAAGTTTTTGTTGGTGGTTGGTGGGGTGTGCTGTATTCGTGTTGTCCTTGCTCTAGTTTCAGCACCCGAATGTCCTCAGCCTCCTTTTTGGTCTTCGGTCTGGGTTTCCAGCCTCAGCCTCGTCGCCTACTCCTCCTCATCTGTGCCCCAATCCACGCCCTTATCTCTCGCCCCGTTATCGCTGCACATAATCTGCCGATGCTGGTGGTGGTGATGCTCGAGTGCCTAATGAGAGTCCTTGTCAGCACATCTCCTGGCCAAGGACCTGCTCTACCTTATCCAATTTACCCATCGATTGTCATAGCAGACATTGAGCGAGCTCTCCGTCCTGATTTTATCACCCCTTCCAGCGCCCACAGCGACAGATTCAGAGATAATGCAAATTGATTTAACACACACGCTCTCGTTAAAATTCAATTAACGTATTATTCAATCATTTCGTTGCCAGTTGAAAGCATAATTAATATTTGAATTGATAATAGAAATTGCTTGTTGAGTTATTATGAATTGATTTGCGTTACTAAAGGTTGCGGCACAGGCTTTTTAGTTTAGTTAACTTTAAAAGACTAAATTGAATAAATGTTGATTTCATTTAAAATATATATTAAACTTAAATAATACAGCTAAAAATGTGTATGGTATATCTTGTGCTTACAATTCTTGAATAGTTTTAAAATGTTCGAAAGTGTTGAAATCATTCATAATGAAGAATTTATGAGACTTCATATATGTGTAGTTTTGCGAGTTTACAAAAATCTACTTTGTTATGAAAGAGGGAGTTGACGAGGCTTAATGATCCTAACATTTATATATAGAAGCCATCAAATTAGAGGCCTTAAGCTCTGGAAGTATAATACCAACCGTTAAAAATGTATATTTAAATAAATAACCAATTAAATTCACGCAAGACATAATCAAATCACCTATGAACCGGTACATAAGTAACTAAAATTTAAGAAAACGAGAGTTTCGTGGTTTAATTTATTTCCCTTATCTAAAATCAGCTGCCTGCATAGTAGCTCCGTACAAAAGTATAAATGTAATAAATACGACTCTTGTGTCGGTGCTAGAAATCAATTATGCTGATCCGCATTTATAAACTGACTCGCCTTCCTGTGAAGCTCCTACGACTTCCTTCGAGGCAACCGGCGCTGCACGGTCGCCAGGCGGGCCACAGGAAGTGCAAGTGCTGTGTATGCAAATTTATTGTCAATGAAAAAGGGGATTGGAATTGGCGTTTAGGCCACGACGAGGGGCAAGTGCTTTGCATGGGCATATTATGAAGGAGCTGAAGGGTTGGACACTCGACGTCGCCCCGACTGCATTTCTTATTTATGAACGTGCATAGACAATGCTTTCGGGTCTTGTTGCTTTTCGACATCGTCGTCGTCGTCGTCGTCATCGTCATCGTTGTCCTCACAGCTCGCAGGACATGTGCTTGCAACTTTTGTCGCATTCAATGGACCAAAGTTGCCGTAAATAACTTTTAATAGAATTTTTAATGGGGCTCGTCTTGGTCGGCTGGCCTGAATGAATGGCCTTTGGGCAATTTGGTTTTAATATAGATTACCATAATGATTTGCCAAATGCAATGAAATGTGGTTTGGGCTAAAGAGGGAATACAAATTGTTGACTGCGGTTAGGGGATAGAAATGGAATGGATTTTATTTTATTTTCAAATTCGAGGATTTTATTTTAAATGTTTATTTGATATTTAATGATAGTGAATAAACAATAAATAAGATAAGTGATTTATTTATAATTTGTAACTAGTAACTAGTCTGACTTTATTCCGGCGTCTCTTTTTAGAGTAAATAATAATAATAAGTAATAAGTAAATTGTAAATTAAATGATTACTTACAATTATTATATTTATTAGTTATATTATTGGTAATATAAAACCTACTACTTTCTGTCTTATAAATTCAGAAACTCTAGGAGATACACCAAAAGAAACCCGATTCTTTGATCAGTTGAACAAACACGTCTAGGTTTCATAAGCCGTTGGAAAGTTTTCCCCCGTGACCATCAAATATTTTGCATTATTAATCAATCTCCATTTCAAAAGCATTGGAAAACTTTATGCATTTTAAACGAACTTTCTAGCCACACACACAGAAAGTTCTATCCCCGAAGTTATTGGTTGAAAAGCAATGTGAAGCCGGCAGGTAAAGGAAACTTATCAGCCAAGTGCACACAATAAACCATGGCTTAGAGGGAATGGACAGGTTTCGGACCTTTCCAAGAGAGCCAGAGCCGTATAAATTTTGGCTTAAAATTATTGGAATATTTTCAGTGACTTCCTTTTTTTTTGGCTATATATTTTTCGGCGTTGTTGCCTGAATGCAGACAAGTTGACTATCGTCCTCAATTCTCACTGGCGGCGGCAATGCAGGGAAAACTGCGGGAACTGGGTACTGGGGACTGGTACTGAGGACCTTTTCCTACTTATTATGCCGCCGCATGTTTCTCTATGTTTGCTCTTTTGCGGAATTATCGATTACAAATGAATATTTCATTAGGGGAAAGGGAAATAGGAAGAGCGCCAAATGAAGCGAAAAAAATAGGAGGAACAAGGAGCCGAGGGGAGCCTGGCACCTGCCGCCGCCCAGCTGACTTCCGTTTCCGGGTCGCGCGACACTTTTTCCCGGCTATTTTCAATTAAAATGCAGCATACTTTTCGCGCTTTTGTTAGGCATTCTTCAAGCACGCTAAAGAAATGTTTACACTGTGAAAATACTTAACATTTTGGAGTATTTAAATATTTAGTAAAATATATTAGGATGCTCCAGATATTACTAGGGTTTTAAAAACACTTAAAAGGGTGTCTAAAATCCAATTTTGGAGGTGACAAGTTTAGTGTAAATTTTGACACCTACTGTTTCCGTATTTCCGAGCATTTCCTACAAATATTATATAAATCGTTTAAAGAGATTTAAGAAAGGCTTTACGTAGGAGACTTAGCAAACCTGATAATAGGCTATATATATATATATGTATAATCAAGTTATCCTGTGTTTTTTATTTATTAATATACATAGTTTCTAAATATAAATTCGAAAGAACTATATAAATAATTTCTTCCAGTGCACCGTACACATTCCTTTGCCATTTCTTTTTTCCTATTCGCTCTCTCTCCTTTTGGCTCTTTAAAATGCTGTTTAATGTATGTCCCCACTTCTGTTTTGTGTCGCATAATTACCAATGCCAGGATAATTAAGGCAGAGCCGTGCTGCCAGGCCAGGCCAGGCCGCACATAAAAAAGGACAACGAGTCCCGAATGCGGGTCCCGACCCGTGGGACTCCAAAGTGGGAATGGGAATGCCAACGGGACTTGGCTGGAGGACAAAGAGTGGGCGGTGGGCGATGGGCGGTGGGTGGTGGTTTCGGTGGTGCGAGCACGTGACTAACTGTAATGGCACGCCAAATCACAGGAGAAATGAATTGTTTGCCGGGCGGGAGTGTTCGGAATGCCAAATGCGAATAAGAGAGAGAGAGCGTAACAGGGTTTTCAGCCCAGGATGTCCAAATTATATTATTCTAAAAAAAAATTGTATACTGCATTTTACTTACAAGCGAAAAGTTCTCACCTTTTTTGCAGTTTTCAGAAGGTTTTGGTGGAGAGAAACGAAGCTTAAAAGGGTTTTATAAATATTTATATTTATTTGGTTATAAGTGTAACCAAGCCTTTAAATTGTAGACACTTCTCCAAGTGATTTGAAAACATCACGAATCTATCTAACTTCTCGGTAAGTTTAAACCAAACCCTTAAATCAATTAAAGATTAAACTTGTGCCGCCCCCAGCTTAAATTTCAATTAGACAAAGGTGTGCAGTGCCTTGGAAAAAGGTTTTCCCTTTTTAAGAGGCAACTCATGATCCTCTTAGGCGAAACTCCTGCGAAAACTCCACTTCAGCCTGCCATATATTCCCTTTCCCCGAAACTAAACACGAGCAGAAAGTGATTAAGGCTCACGTTTCGGGATTACGTAAGCTCCTACAGGGATACTTAGCCAGCTGGGCCGCCGAAAGCGTTTATATTATATATAGAGGAGAACGTATGTATGCGACTGGGTGTGTGTGTGTGTGTCTGTTAAGCATATCATGTGTTTATGCGCGATTCCTGAAATGAACGCCGCCTGCCCGCCTTCCCCAATGAAACCATTTTTACCTGGCTTTTCGGGGCGTCCCCTGACACGTGAGCTTCATATAAAAAAAAAAGCGGAGAAGAGGAGAGAAGGCCTCGTCATTTCATGGACGTTGCAGCACGCGAGGGGTCCCCAAAACCCCCCTATGCCACTATTTTTCCTTTTTCACTTTTGTTGGGACTTTCCTCTTCGCCCTCTCCCCTCGCGCTGCGTAAACACAGCTATTAAATGCCAACTGACCCCAAATGCTGACCGACTCAGAAGCCAGCTACAGTTGCTCTACAATTAGTAAAATATCTCTAGGAAAATTGAGGAAAATTGCTATTAGTAATTATTACCAAAATTGATCTAGAAAGATTCAATAAGATATAAATATTTCATGTATTACATTGCCTAATAACTTTATTAGTAGAAATATCTATTAATATTTAAGTACCTCAAGTCATACCCTATAAAGAATATTTTAAATATATGTTTTATGCAATTTATCAGGTACTTAATTTGAAGTAAATACAAACTTGTATAAAGATTATACATTTTCTTTTTAATTTCTGACATATTTTAATGCACACTCTCAGACAACTTCTTAAATTCATCAGGAAAGAAGTAAGCAAAGGCTTTAACTAAACAAAGGCCAGCTATTTTAACTAGAAAACAACATTTTCATACATTAAATGAATACAAAAATAAAAGCTTAAATATAACAATATAAAGCAAAAGTTTATAACGATTTTAAGCCGTAATTTATGCCTTGTCTTAAATTACATCAAAAATTAAGTTAACCCCTAACCAACCTCGACTGTATTTAATTGCTCCCGAAAACCCACTCCCCTTCGTGTGGTAGTAAACGGGCGGTGCAACAACCTCGCTTAGTTGCAGCCGGACGACCTTGAACCAGTTTCCATTTCTAAAAAATTGTCCCGCAAAAAGGGCAAAGCCAGCGGGGAAAGCAGGCCAACTTATTAGAAGAAGACTTCTGGCAAACTTCGGGGAACTTTCGCAAATATCTTGGCATATTAATCAGGCTCAGAGCGTCTAACAGCAATTTAATTGCAGCCACATACTCGTAAGCAGAGATGTGCTGCGGGTGGTATGAGGATGAGGATGAGGATGAGCATGAGGCTCCTATGACAGCAAACTAAAAATAAACAAATGAGCCAAGCCAGAGACACAGCGAGGAAAAAAATAGACGACACAGAACGAGTTGTGGCCGAAGCGCGGAAAAGCGCGCTTGCGTGCGGAGAGAAAAATTCGAGAGAAAATTAAAAGGGAAAACAGGCAGAGAGAAAGCGAGACTCCACGAGAGAGAGAGAGAAAGAGTCGAGAGCAGAGGTTATTGTTGTGGCTGCAGAAGGATTTCAAGGAAGTGAAATAGCGCTGCAGACTAAATTTTTCACAGACAAAGTTTCCTATCTGCTTCCTCTTCCTCCTAGGCTTTTCCTAGCTGCCACTTCCTGTGTATTAGCGTGTGAGTGTGTGTGTGGTGAATTGAAAATAGATTTTTGGTCATTTCACATTTAGTTTTTGATCTTTAATTTGATGGCAAATATGTACGATATATATATATAGTTTCCATCACCTTGACATTTTTAGAGATAATACTTTTTATTTTTGTTTTCACAAGGAAAACACATTATATTTGGTTCATTCATTATTTTATGGAGTAAAATGTATATTTTACAAGGCACACTATTGGAAATTTAATATAATATTTATATATTTATACCTATAAAATGGCAGAACAACAAATTAAACTGTTACTGCCAAGGTTCCTTGAACTCTGAATCGATTACAGGGTAGAGACCTCTAATTGTAGGTAATTCCTCCTAAAAGCCTCATTTATAATGAATATTCCTCTATTATGGCATCAATAAATCCAAGTGCTAATTATTGTTGGGTAATTAATTATCAATAATAACAATAAATTATAGTATTTTCATGTAATAAGCAAAAATAATACCTTTGGAAATATATCAGTTGATTGTTGGGGTTTATACAACAATACAAAATAATATTTATAAATTATTAGCTTTTTTATTAGCTAAAAAAAACAAAAACTAATGACATTAATTTGTTTAGCAAAATACAAGAGTTCAGAATCATTGTAACACATAATTTTCTATAAACAAAACTTGGCTATTTTGTTTAAAAATTAAATATAAACTGAGGAAATTAATTAATAATCTCTTCAGAGATAAATATGGATTAATGGCCTGTAAACAATAATGTTTTTTTTATTTAACAGTAAACCTTGCCTTAAATTTATCACAATAAAGTAACCGCCTTCAGTATTTATGTTTGGGTTATTAAGAGCTGAGTTTACTTTTTATTTACCTAAATTAGTTATACTGATTTTAGATAAATAATCTAACATCATTAATATTTATTTTCGGTTTCTAAAAATGTATTTTATTTAATATTTAACCGAGAACTTGGTTCAATTGAACCAATTCACAGGCTGAACTTTTGCACCAACACAACCAGGCTCGCACACTCACACCCCGTAGAGGCTAGTCTGCTCTCATAGTATCCGTATCCTTTCCTCCAAGAGAGTGTGTGTGTGTGTGTGTGTGTGTGTGAGTGGCTCAAAGTGTTATATTGACATTTGGCTACATAATGATTTATGCTGCTGCAGGAGGAGCAGCTCGCCTCGCCGCGTGAGAAGCGATCTCTGGCTCCTTGTAATTCCTGCTGCTATTTTTAGGGGCAATGCCCATAATTTATTTTTATTTACGGAAGAGGAAGAGCACTACAGCACACACACACACACACACACACACACTCCGAAAAACACATCTATTGATGGATTTTTTGTAGGGGGCAGGGGGCAAGCGAAGGGCAAACGCTGGAAAGCATGCTACGATTTTTGTGTGTGCGGCGGAATCTCGCTGGGTTTTCGTGGTTTCGGAGGGGTTTTTTTTTGGGGGCTAAGGACCAACGTGTTCGTGTATACAACTAGTTAAATAAATTTACACTTGACCCACCTTTTATTTCCACCGCTATATATGTATATGTAGCTTTTTTTATATACTATTTCTGTGTGGCTCCAAATGCGCGGCACGTTTCTCCGTTTCTCTAGCAAAAATCTTTCGAAAATTGCTCGCTTTTTATTTTATTTCTTTTTGTGAGTGTTGCACATGTGGGTGTGTGACTGTGGCAGTGTGTGTGTGTGTGGTGTGTTGGTGTGAGTGGGTGGCGGGTGGCGATGCCAGTTCATTCATGGACCAAAATCTGCTCGATGTGTGTGTGAGAAGCAGGAAGGTGGCATTTTTTATTTGCAATTTCCTGATTTTATATTTTCAACTCGCCGATTTTCGCATCTATTGAGTTTTTGTCGAGCATTTTTGCACTATTTTGTCGTAGTATTTACAAGAAGCTCTCTTTGGGTTTGGGTTTCCTTTTTACTTATTTTATATTATCTCCGCGGCGCAGCAAAACAATTTTCACATTTTCACACACTCGCACGAAAATCATTACTCAGTATGCACGACGGCTTTCCACGGGCTTTTCATTTTCCCAACGCCAACCCGCGCCGCCTCGCCTCACCATTTGGGCCATGCTGCCTTTTCCGACTTTACTTCTGCTGCCTTTTGCTGCTTTTACTGCCTTTCCTGCTGCCGTTCCTACTGCCTTTCAGCATTTGCTTCTAACCACTTGGGCGTTTGAGGGGGGCGGACGTTTTTTATTATGTATTTTTTTTTATAATGCAAAACAGCAGAACAAACGTCAAACTAAACTCATTCTGAAACAGAAGACAGCCACCAAGCAAACACACGCTGTTTCCAATCGCAAAAATCGCGAACCGACAGCCACGAAAGCCAGCAAACGACTGAGCTCCAAAAGCCCCAAAAAAACGAGAGAGAGAGAAATTGAGAACTCTCAGAGAAAGCAGAGGAAGAGAGATGAGAGCTGGTGAGAAATTGAGAGAGCTGCGTGCACATCCTTAGCAGAGGCGTCAAAAGTTCCCGGAACCAGCTCAGAGAGCCAATGAAAGTCATTCGAGCTATGTCGGGAATACACTGGGGAAAAGGGATGTACATATACGAAATATAATTATTATATATAATATACGTTAACCCTATAATTCCCAAATGAGTCTAGCAGTAAAATGATACTGATGGATAACCATAGCTGTATCTAGAAACAGATCCGAAATCGAGAGTCTGCAATAGCTTCTGTGATTAATATTAAATTAATTAATGAACTGTTTTAAATATTGTTAAAATTTGTATACAAATTTGATAAGTCTTAGAAAAGTACATACATATATTTTTTTTTATTAAAACTTTAAATTAATATTAAAAATATCAAACATCAACAGTACCATGCTTTGGCAAACAAATTGTTTATGGAACAACCAATGAAACAATCAGTTTATTTATTTATAAAACACGCAATCTATATTTATATTAAAAGCATGCCATTAAGGGAAAGAAATCTGAATAATAAGAACAATAATGCACCTGTTTACATTTATTCCACTTTATAGCTTTAAACAAATGTCTTGATAACGATTCGTATCAATTTTTATTGCAGTGCACAGTGAAGAGCGGGCGCTGATAAGCTCGAAAATAAAAACGAGGCCCACACGAAGCTTCGTCTATTAAGATCAGTTGTGTTTGAGAGTCGGAGAGGAGCGAACGTGAGGCTGAAGACCTGAAAATAGATAGAACCAGAGAGGAAAATATTCGAGCCATACATACTATATAGTGCAGCTATACTAAATAGAGCTTAGAAGTCGGGGTCTTAATAATATATTTCTGGGAACCATAGACAAAATGGAAAGGTAAATTAAAGTCTTTTCTTTTTATACTTATTCCAATTCCCGGATATATACATATACATATGTACATATATTTCCTAGTTTCTGGCAAGAGTTTAAATCGCTGCTGAAGACCCTGCTCTGCTTTGTGGTTGCTTTGATGCTGGTGCCTTTGCTACTCTTATCGTTTCTGTGTAAGTGATCGATCCCCAGCAGTGATCGATGATCAATGATCATCGGCGATCATCGATCCGCGACACGCGCTGCCTCACTGATAAGCCACATAAATCAAGTACTTCAAAAGGGGCCGGCTTTATAAATAAATATATATATGATAGTCGAGGCATGAGTTGACTAACCATTAAAAAGGATCATCATCGGCCATTAAGTGAGAGCTCTTCAGAGAGCGCGTACGAGAGAGTGAGTCGATAAGGCTTTTGTTTATAAATAATAGATTACCTGTTGCACCTTTGCGGAACCCAGACGAGCGGCCGGGCGAACCTTGACCAACTGAATTACTCATAAAATTTTGCCAGTGATAAGCCGGCTCTTCGATGCTTGATACCGGGTAATCGCCATGGGATAAGGGCATATTGGTTTCACTCTTTTGGGTTGGATTATAATTAATACACAATCTGCGTAGATTAAATCATTTTGGCGTACGCATGCCTTTCTCAATAACAAATGTATTAATCTTATTTAATCTGGGGCTTAGTTGTAGATTTTCTGTTGAAGATAAAAGGGAGTCCTACTTTTTTTGAGTACTATATGTACATATATAGTATTACGCATTAGAAAAATAGTGATATCATATTAAACACCGCTATAATAACAAGAAGGCAGTAATTGTGGCTCTTTTAATACTCGATCTCTAGGGATTTACCTAATATGTTATATTTTTCAGGTGCCCACCTTGTCAACGAACTATCCAATTATGTGCTAAGCATCAAATACCCCAACCTCACCATATCAAAGTCCAATAAGATCCGGACTTTAATCGACACGCCGAAGAATGCGGGAATCTTTCACTTTCTGCTCCAAGTGGAGGGAAATTGTGATTTCGAGAGGATCAAGCGATCATATGCCCAATACCTGACGGATCTGAGGGATAAGACGGGCATGCTAAGGTTTCCCAAATTGCGCCAAAAGCTGGTTACCTGCTGGGGTCATTATGCTTGGGTTAATGATAATAGGTGAGTGTTATATTATTATATTATTTGTTTTTGTTTACTTATTATCTGACTTATTTATAATTGAATATATATTTCCTCCAACTAGTGGCTTTAACCTCAACAATCATGTCCTGCTAAGCACCCACAAGTACCGCGGCCGTCCCGTCACCGAATCGAATATCCAGGACTATGTCAGCGAACTGGCCACCAAGTACATACCCTCGGACCTCCCCCAGTGGCAGGTGATCGTCATACCGAACTCAGACAGTAGTCAGCCCTACTACATCCTCATTAAGCTGCATCACCTTATCATTGCCGAGGAGGAGGATCTGCATGTGAGTGAGATGCTGTTGCTGCAGGATCCGCACAAGAAAAGCCTGATGACCCTGAGTGATGGCTTGGATCAGAGAAGCTCGAATCAGCTGCAACAGCTGTCCCACTTTGTCCGGAAACCGGAACACATCAGTCGACTCATAAGTCACTTGGTGCATCTCGTGATCTGTCGCTGGCAGAAGTTCATCTACGAATTTGAGTCCCTGGAGACGCCCGATGGCGCCTCGTCCACTGTCCAAGTTAGAAATCTCAGCCAGTTGGCCTCTTTGGTCCTGATAGTCCTGGTCAATGTGTTCCTGGGCTATTGGAGGAGTCGTTCGTTGCTGCAAAAACTGAAAAGGCGTTCGGTCACGTATCGAAATGAAGTGGGTCGCTTTCAAACTGTTAGGTTGCTTTTGAACAGGGAACTGGAGCAGAGAAATCTCAGCTGGATGGTGGCCAGAAATGCCGTATATAATAGTGTACAGCCCACCAATTTGGCTAAGGTCTGGACCCGCTTTCTGTGGCGCTTAAATCTCAATCACGTCCTCCTCTTACCCTATCACATTTATTGCGAGATCTTGGCCTTCACTGATGTCCTGATCAAGGGTCACACTTCTTACTCTTCGACCTACTGTGCCAGAATCCATTTATATGTTCCCCTTTTGCTCTATGCCCAACTAGAGTTCTTCAAGATCTGTTGGGAGCTCTTAAAGGCACCGAGGAACGTTTACGAGGTCCTCTTTGAACAGCCCACAAAGGAGTTGAATATCCTTCACAAGAAATCCTATTCGGGCAGGAAAATCGTCTCCTTTAGCAGGTCTTTGAGTGGCGCCCAATTAAGGCTCCGAAATAAGGATAAATTCAATAAGAATCTCAGGGAATCGGATTTCAGTTTAACCTGCCTAGCGGGTGCCGTTCACGATTACTTGAATACCTTCTCCGAGGATTTTAAGGTTCCCAGTTTTCTAAATACGACATGCAGGACCATAGACAAGGGATATTTCACAGACAGAACTAATGATAAATCGAAAAATATTGGTGGCGTGGTCTTTTTGCAATTACCTTTGAGGGAACCCGATGTAAATCACACCAAGGAACTCCATGATATCGTAGAGAGAATTAGAAATCAACAGATCATGATCTACTTGGCATCTATAGGTCAGACCAAGTTCAGTCTGCTCACTTCCCTGCTGCCCCACGTCCTCACCAAAATCTTCATAAACTTTTTCTCGTACAATTTTCCCATCACCATCACCGAGATTTATGGCGCCACGGATGAGTTCCAATCGGCTTGGGGTCAAAAGGTTCAGGATGTCCTCCTCTTCCGGCCGCCGCAATCGAAGACTTGCCTTTCATTAAATCTACATCGCTTTGGGGACAAGTACCGCTTGGCTGTAATGGCGGATACCCATCTGGCACCGGACCACACGACCATCACGAGGTCCTTTGAACGATATATGGAAACGATCACTCTGTGAAAAGATCTTTGGGAAAAAGGGGAATTCATATTATCATGTAAAAATGCAATAAAAAAAATATTTATCCGAAAAGCTGTTTTGATTTTTAAGTCTTGTCAGTCTGCGTCTATTATCCAGCATTCTGGTTGATATATGTCATACGTAAGACCTGAAACTCGATCTCAATTCAAATCATTTTCGTCTGGCTCGATGGATAAGTCTAATAAATATCGTAAAGACCTGCATGACCATTTTGTTGAATCCAGAAATGCAGTAGTAAGTCTCCAAATGAATTAACTTGGTAACATATTAAGTGTTGTTATCCTTTCATTAAAAAGACGAGAAGGAATAAGAAGTCGCATCGTATACCCATGGATGAGGACCGACCGCGTCGAGAGAAGATTAATTATTCTGAAAATGTTAACCAAATGTCCACAACTGATACATTTCCACGGGAATTATCCAATGACAATGTCTTCGATCATATTAACTGTCAATCTTGTAGACGGGGCTACCGGTCTCCTCCGGATCCGGTTCCGGCTCCGGCTCCGGCTCCATTCAGATTGTCGAGGACTTACGACATGGACTATCCCTGCCATCAGCCGGAAAAGGTAAATATACAACATTTTTTCGATTTCGGTTTTTCAGATGAGTTAAAAATGAACTCTTTCGTTCGCTACTGAACTTAACTTGTAAGCCGTAGTTCCTGCTTTACTTGTACATTGCAGGTAAAGCTTGGAAGAGGTAGTACAAGAGAAGAGAAATTGAGGTTCTTCTATTCTATTCCATTGTTAATCTTTTAGGGAAAAGGATATTTACTAATTAATTTAAACCTCAGAATCCTTGTTCGCATAATACAAGGAAAACAACACCAAACAATCGTAATCTCCACACTCATAACCGAGATCCTGAGTCTGCAATACTCTACAAAAATAAGACCTTTCACCATGAAAGATCCAGTCGAGTTGAGGAGAACCATCAGGTCGAGCCTGTGCCTTCTAATGATTATACCAACAAGCTTCAACAGGAAAAGAACCCAAAGAATTACTACGACAGTGCTCGAGCTTATTGCTCCCTTTCGAATGAGAAATTCCGTCAGAAGTATAACCCCCTGAGCGAAGATTCAAGTTCATCGAAGAAACTCTCAGGAAATACAATAATTAGCGCCAAGAATGGCAAGGCTCTCAAAACGATAATTTGTTCGCAAATCCAAGTGCAACAGGCTCTTGATCATAACCTGAAGCATATAGATGTAGGGATCGCGAAAGAGGCAGACCAACTCCTTGTGGATGATGAGGAGTCTGACAAAGTTTCAGCTTTAAAAGGCAGTGGACCAGAAAAGGGTATTGCCACAAGTTCAAGTAAACCCAAAACTCCGAAAGGAAAGTCTGAAGATATAGCCATCTTTTCTACAGAACCCGAATTGGATAAGTTAAGTCCCATGGAGTTTAGGTCATCCATGTTCTCTGTGAGTGCCGATGATATCGTTAGCTCCAAAGTTATTGATCCGATGATAAGAAAAATTCAGCGCATGTATCTGAACACCCTCAGGGAGGAGATGACCATCATGGAGTATCTGGGGAAGGTGCCTCAAATGGTCAGCGAGGTTTACCGGGAAGCCGCTGTAAGGGATCAGAGAAAGTCATCAGATCACAAATAATTTGGTTCCTTTTATCACTTGAGAGTTATATATTTTGTACAAGGTGTAATTAATGCTTTTAGTAACAGGGAAATAATGTAATATTTCGGTATTTCATAAGATTAATGATTTAAAAATTGTTTACTAGGATAAAAAAAATTGTAATAAAGTTAAAAATTATTTACTCCACTTGTCTAATTAAAATCTAACAAATTTAGTGCATTTAGGAACCCCGTATACCTTATTTGATTAATTTTTACTAAGCAGATAGTATAAAAGCAAGAACTGCGTGGTTTAAAATATTAGTAAAATTACCAATTTACGCTTTCAGTTGCCTTTTTTAAATTATAAATAAAAGTATTCCGTCTAGGAACCAGAAAATATATTATATTTCGATATTTGATTAGATGGACCTTTTAAAAAACAGAAAATATCATAAATGAACAATATAACGTGATTAAAAATTGTTGCGCTGTGGTAAAAGGCGCCTTTTCAAATAATACCGCCTTTTAATTCAATTATTTGCTAGTGATGGCAACTAAATATGAAAGTTAAAGGATATGTAGATCTTATCGCATATAGTTTTGAAATCAAAGCAAATACTGCGAGGAAAACAAATTTCTATAAATATATTTTAATAGAAATACACAAAAACAACAAATTTAAAATCAAAATTCTAATTCACTGACAAATTTTAGTTGCATAAACAAATATACCGAATTGTCCCAACGCCCAGCCATGGAGTATTTTCACACGACCAGCCAACGGTCACACTGCGCGAATGGACAAAAATTAGAACAAAAAAAAAGGCGAATTCGCGAATTGATGAAAACGCCGCTGCGGAAATTTTGTCAGCCGAATGAACACCCACACGCCGGAGGGAGCGGGTGATTTGCAATCGGAGGAGCGTAAGATAAACGGCACGGCGGCTAGCTGAGAAGCGTCACGTAGACGGTACGATCGATATATTCAACACAAGCGCACCCACACACACAACACAAACTCACACATACACAAACTCGGGCGCGTACGCACACGCACACATGGAGAACACTCGAGGAGGAGGTGGCGAAAATAACGTAGAATCAGCCACCGGCGGGGCGGATTTGGCCAAGGAACCGGGAGCGAAGGAGGTGCAAAAGTTGACGACCAACCATGCGGGAGTGGAGCCCGCACAAGGGGTTAACAACAACAACAACAATACAGAGGCGGCGGCAGCGGCTGCGACGACGGCGGTTCTTCTTTCCGTTGAAAACAACAACGCAAATGCCCGCGGAAATGCCAGTGCTGCAGAAGCAAAAACAACAACTGCAAATACAGAGGCAGCAGTAGCAAGCAACAACAATAATGCATTACCAATACAACAACAACAGCTGCAGTCAGGCGATGGGAATGCAAATAAGACAACAGCAACAACTACAAGCACAGCTATTACAATTACACCTACAACAATAGAAGAGGAAGCAGCGGCAGTAAAAGCAAAAACAAATGCAGAAGGGGAAGAGGCAACAGCAACGGCTGAAAAAGAAACAACAACAATTACGGACGAAAAGACAGGTAAAGTAGAAAAAAAAAGACGAAGAATTTCGCAGAAAACAAATCCAATGCCAACTAATGTAACCCCTCCCTCAAACCCACGCCACACAGAAGAACACAATCACAAAAGGAAAAAGAAAGATAAGGAGCGCGAGCGAGATGAAGATAAGAATCGGCGCAGCAACGCCACCAGCAACAATAACAGCAACAACAACAGCAGCAGCGCCAGCAAGGATCGAGAGAGAGAACGTGAGCGCGAGAGGGAACGTTATCGCGAGAGCAGCTCCAAATCCTACAAGGAGAGCGATCACAAGTCCAGTTCGTCGCGCAGCAAGGACAAGAAGTATCATCGCACCGATCGCGACAGGGAAAGGGAGAGAGAACGCGATCGGGAAAAGGTGAGATCTTAAGGGAAACTGATCCCAAATATATAATAAATAATTTATCGGAATGAGCACAAGCTAAAGAATACTTGAAGAGTTTATGTATAATTTCTCAGTTTTCGCTGTGAAACGTTCTGGAAAGAATTGTTAGCTTCAAAACCAGATTCTTTCAACTCATAGTATTGTCCGTATCATACATACATAAAAACCCCCTCATTTTTTCTTGTAAATGAATGTAAACAATTATATGAAAGTATTATACCCACAGATAAGGCTCGTGGTTCTTCAGTTTCATATTCTGTTTTCAGTGTAAAAACGATCTAGACGGAACCAGATCCAGAACGTATTTAACGTAAATATTCAACTGAAAGAGTAATATCATAAGCTTTAACATAAGCTCTTTATTAGGTTTCTACAGTCTCTTGTTAGTTTTCGTTGTAAAAATCGATCTAGAAATGTTTACAAGCTACTTGTTAAGGTTCTTATGCTGCCTTTCAGTTAAAAGCTATAGGTTGCGCTGAAAGAGCGATCTTAAGTGAATTTTTTAAGCCTTCTGGGCTCCATAATTATCATAAAATCAAATTAAATTGTTAGATAATACAGCTAATAGGGAAAAAAAGAAGTTAGAGACCACAATAATTATATATCAATAGAAACCGATACTTTTATCACGGAAATCTTGAATGGATTTTTATATTTCTAATCTTCTATAAGCCTTCTTACTAAAAGACTAAACTAAACTAATTTTCAAAATATTCCACACTTCCCACAGATTCCCTCCTCGTCGTCCAGCTCCTCATCACACTCGCATCGCCGCCGCAGCTCGGACAGCAGTCGGAGCAGCCAGAACAGCACCTCAAAGCCCAAGGATACGGCATCGGATCACAGCCTTACCCAGGCGGTGACGGCTGCCCTCGAGCAGCAAATCAAAGTGGAGGAAAGCATCAAGAAGGAACCAGTGGAAATTAAACAAGAGGCGGACGCCGTCCCACCATCACCTGTACTTAGCAACAGCATCAAAACGGAAGCGGAAATCAAAAAGGAAGAGACAGCAGGCAAAGCCGTGCTCAACGGCGAGGCGACGGGGAAAAGCCGCGAAGAGGTAGCCCGGCAGCTTAACTTCGGGGACAAGGGCAACGCCAACTCCAAACTGATGCCTTCCCCAGCACCGAAAACTAGCTCCTCGGGATCGAACTCCGCCACCGCCAACAATCATTCCTCCAGCAACCGCAAGTCCTACACCTCGTCGTCCTCCTCATCCTCCAGCAACCATCACAAGGGCTCCTCCTCTTTGTCGTCATCGTCCCGTCACTCTTCTTCTTCGTCATCCTCTTCGCGGGACTGCTCCAAATGCTATAAGCGCTCCAAGATCCGACGTTCCAGCATGGGCGTTCAGTGCATGCAGCCCGCACCTGTCCCCGGGCCCTGGCAAACGGTGCAGAGTCTGCCTCCCAAGCCCAACCGACAGGCACCGGTTGGTTTGGAGAACCTCAAGTACGGCTGCTACTTCCAGGTAGAGCAGTATCCCAACGGCGGAGCCTCCATTGTGCATCTGTATCAACACGAGATCGATGCCCTGCCGCCCGAGGAAATGGAGGAGCTGGTGGATGAGTTCTTCGAGGTGTGCTTCGCGGAGGACGAGCAGGGATATGCCCATCATGTGATGGGCATTGTTCACGATGCGGCCCGCTATCTGCCCGATCTACTGGAGCACATGGCCGAGAACTACTCGACGCTGACGGTGAAGGCAGGTGTGCTGGGCAGGAATTCGGATATCGAGACCTGTACGATGTCGCAGTACAATGAGCAGGTGAGAAATTAAAGATAGTCTGATATTAAAGGGATTGCGAAGTTTGCTCTTTCTCCAAAAGATGTGATTGGAAGAGCTTAACACATCGGAAGATCATAACTAAAAGAAACGCAGCCCTATTTATTAGTTACACCTACAAATTCAAAAAAATAACCCTTACATTCCTTAACCCCCAGGTTGTTCGCAATTATTGCCAGGGAACCTTTCGCTATGGACCCCTTCATCAGATCAGTCTCGTTGGCAAGGTCCACGAGGAGGTTGGCGGCTATTTTCCCGACCTTTTAAGACGCATCGAAATGAATCCATTTCTAAGAAAGGTAAGTTAAATATATATTGTTATTGTTATTGTATATTATATTGTTAAAATATTAAAAATGTAATAACATTTGACCGTCTCACAGACCATGCCCTGGGCTTGTAATTCCATACTGCAAACGGATCCCCGTCAGTCAAACGATGGACCCATCCTATGGATACGCGCTGGCGAGCAGTTGGTGCCCACGGCGGAGCTGAACAGCAAGACGCCGCTCAAGAGGCAAAGGTGAGTTTTCCTTTCCCCCCAAAAAAAATATGAGTTTTCCTTGGAATCCCAGCATTAATCACCGCCAATCTCCCCCTAGAACACGCATCAATGAGCTGCGCAACCTTCAGTATCTGCCCCGCTTATCGGAGGCCCGTGAGACCATGATCGAGGATCGGACCAAGGCGCATGCAGATCATGTGGGACACGGCCATGAACGGATCACTACCGCTGCAGTTGGTGAGCCTGACTTTTGGATAATGTCCTCACTTGAAATAGGCTAATCTATGTCATCTGTACTCCCTCTTCCTCCCAGGCATCCTGAAGGCCGTTCACTGCGGACAGACATACAAGCAGAACCGCATCACCAAGGATGTGGTGGCATTTGCCGCCCAGGACTTCAACCAGATGGTGGAGATGCTGCAGCTGGACCTGCACGAGCCGCCCATCTCGCAGTGCGTGCAGTGGATCGAGGACGCCAAGCTCAACCAGCTGCGGCGTGAAGGCGTTCGCTATGCCCGCATCCAGCTGTGCGACAACGACATATACTTCCTGCCCCGCAACATCATCCATCAGTTCCGCACAGTGACGGCAGTGACCAGCATAGCCTGGCATCTCCGCCTGCGTCAGTATTATCCCGGCCAGGAGGTCATCAACGAGAAGAACAACCCCGTGCTGGCCGAGACGCCGCACTACAAGGAGAAGCAAACGATATTGCCTAATCCCATTGGTCACGACGAGGGCGGCGGCGGCAAGAAGACGCCCCTGAAGCGGACGCACGATGGCAAAGCCAAGAAAAAGCTGATTGATCTCGACCAGAGCAAGGAGCGGCGTTCCAGCGAGAGCAGCATGGACGAGCAGCCGTCGGCGGGGGGCAGTGGCTCGGCCTCGCCCAGCCAGAACCAGGAGAGCAGCAGCAGCAGCGGCAGCGGAAGTGGAAGTGCCGCCAGTTCGCCCAAAAAGAAGCCTAGCAAGGATGACTCCAAAATAGACATGCGGAAAATGGTCCTAGATCACAAGTATAAGCTGACCAAGGCGGCGGTGATCACTAACCACGAAACCAAGGAGAAGCCCAAGAAAGATAAGTCGAGGGAGAAGGAAAAGGAGGAGAAGGATAAAGAAAAGGAAAAGGTCAAGGATAAGGAGAAGGATAAGGTTAAAGAAAAGGAGAGGGAAAAGGAAAAGGAGAAGAAGAGCGAACAAACGTCTAAGAAGCATCCAGCCACGCCAGCTAAGAGCCCAACCCTAAGTGCGCCTTCGCCTGCCAAGATGCCACGCCTAATCAATGATGCAGCCACCAATCCTCCGACTGCGGCTCCTATTGCAGCCGCTACTCCTCCCATCCCCACTCCAGCTCCCACACCCACACCTACGCCTGCACCCGTAATTCCCATCATACCCGCTGCACCGCCTTCCATCTTGTCGGGACTGCCGCCGCCACTTGTGCCTCAGCCGACGCCCTTCATTCACCATCGTTTGAACCAAAAGGAGCCCGAGATCAAGATCCAAATGAAGATCGTGTCCGACAGCAAAAGCAGTGATAACAGTACCTCCAGTGTAGCAGCAGCAGCACCTCCTCCGCCGCCACCTCCTCCACCTCCCCCTCCTCCCGAACCAGTCGACGATGTGGGCAACGAGCTCATCGTGGAGAGCACACCGCAACTGGACGAGGCCGAGGTGCCAGAAGTATGTGCTGAGGAGGAGATTGTTGAAATGGATATACCCATACCAAAGGAACCGCCGTTGTTGGGACTCGGGACGCCCAGGGAAGTGACTTCCATGTCCATTTCCGTGATTCGCCAGCCAGCAGCAGCACCACCTCCTATGCCGTCTACTCCACCGCCGCCGCCGGCATCCGCTCACCAAATTGTGAAGGTAGTCCTGCCCGCCTCCCTGACCTGTCCGAACATCACCCGAATGTCCGTGGTGTTACCACCCTTGCCGCCATTGCCGCCTTCAAGGGCGACGGCCCCTCCGCCTCCTCCGCCGCCACCGAGCAGCACCAGCACTGCTTCCCCCGTGAAGCCCACCTACAAGACCTTCAGTTTGCCCTCGCACAAGATCATCATCGCAGGCGGTAACCGCGTGGCTGTCAATAAGGGAACACCCAAAACGCCGGTGGATCTGCTGGGATCTATAATGGCCAGCATGGACAAGCCGGGAGCGGGGAGTGGCGGCTCCAATAGTAACTCCTTGTCCGCCACATCATCATCGACATCCTCGGCAACAACGAATAGTTCGCTCTCCTCTTACGCCAACTCCAACAATAGTTACTAAAAACTGATGAGGAGAAGGAGGCGTGGAGGAAGAGCACAAGTGTAGAGGCTCCTATTTTTGGACATTATATGTGAAAGTACATATTTCAGGGATGCTGCAGAAATCGCTGTGGATTCAAAATCACCTGAAATGCTTTCCAAAAGTATACTACAAAAGGTTACAAAACATTTCAATGCATACTTTTACGCCAATTTTCAATTAGATTTCCGATTTGCAGCGATTTCCGTGGCAGTCCTGTATATATTTTGTAAATTTAATCAAGCCTCTCCAGGTTTCTGTTTAACGGAATCCCAGAGAGGCAGAATCCTTGCAGGAGGAGATCACCGAGCGCTGAAGGAGCGATTCACTCACTTGCCACCAAACTTGAATATTTAAACTTGATCCTTGTTTAAATTATCCTCCAGCTTCTTGGCGACCGTGCACAGCCTCAGTCTCCTTCGGCCCTGCGAGAGATCTCCCCCTTGTATATAGCCAAAAAAAAGCTTATTTGTAGACAGACACACATAAAAAACAAGAACCCTATATATTTTATATTACAACAACGTAGATTTGTAAGCTCAAAATGCGAGACGACACTTGATAGAGATGTAATTTTCTAATTTATTTACACCAAACAGACCACACACCGCAGGCACTTTTTAGATACAACAATTGTAATTTTTTTTTAATGCTGGCAGTCGAGGTAAACATTTAACTGTTATTCGTGTGTATTTTTTGTAATGGCACGCACCTTTACCCGTACTCGTTATAAGTGAAAAGAGTTAAGTAAGAAGAAAAGGCCCCAGTTTGATTTCCTTCAACAACTACTTTTTTGAAAAGTGTTTTGAACGTGCGTAGAACAATACACACACCTTATATAATTACAACATTAAAATATATTATATATACACCAATATATAACTTTAGAGATTAAGCTTACAACACGTTGATGAAACAATAAAGATTCGGATCGTACAAAAACATGCGAGTTTAATGATTTAATCCTCAGAAAGCGTATCAACACCATATCAACTGAGAACACAACACAACACATGAACTGAGATGCAGATGGCGCTGTAAGTTTATTAAAGTCTTTCCGTACCGCCATCTATGGGTGGTAGTTCTTTATCTTATGGTTTTGAGATGCAGAAGGCGCTGCTCGTTTATAAAAGGCTTTCCGTACCGCCATCTATTGGTGGTAGTTATTTATCTAATATGTTTGAGATGTAGATGGCGCTGTACGTTTATTACACTCTTCCCGTTCCGCCATCTATGGGTGGTAGTTCTATCTTATGTATTTGAGATGCAGATGGCGCTGCACGATTATTACAGTCTTTCCGTACCGCCATCTATGGGTGATAGTTCTTTATCTTATGTGTTTGAGATGCAGATGGCGCTGCACGATTATTACAGCATGAACACACGATGTTGCTTAACATTCCGCAACAGACACACAGATGGCGCCAGGCATTGATATTGCGGATGGAGAGAGTGAAATCGAGAGATCGTGAGCGAGGTCAAGAGAGCGAGATCGAGAGACAGCTATAAACTGTTATAAGAAATTGTACAATATCGGCCTCCTCCTGAACTCTGCGCGCCTGGTACATGAAATCATGCATTTGATAAATTTGTACTGGGAAACTGCTGATTGGAAACTATTTTTTGCCGAAACAAT